>SMGT01009668.1:48828-70683 GCA_004794575.1 Lanistes nyassanus
ATCTCTGTTTGAATAGTCAGGGGATGTGTTTTCGTATATGCTGGGATGGTGCTGCAAGAGATCAATTAACTGGAAAATCGTTTTTTCTGACCAGATGACTATCAATCGAAGCCTAACATGATCACGACCAGCGCTAGACCACACCGCACTAAATAGCAGGATTGTTTCTGATTGGCTGACACGCTGCAACATTTTGAGCCCCTGCTGGAAAATAGCGCGGCGTGTGATCCCCTAAAATGTTGAGAGGCCTCTCTGAAACATTTTCGCTCAACGTTGCAACTTCCATATATGGTAAACATTGCAGAGAACATTGCAAGTGTAGGAAGCCCTTAAGGGCTGGCAAACCCCTAGCTTATATTGGCCCAGACGTCCATCTAGCGATAGACACGCCATCGACAGATGTTAGACAGCTCAGTCGTCCCTGGACATTCTCCTGTCGGGGTAGCCGGTTTTCCCCTCTGATCTCAGCCGCTGGTGGCGCCAGCCATGAATCAGTCCGGAGACCTGTCTGGGTAGCAGGTTTTCCCCTCTCAGATCTCGACCGCTGCCCGGCGACTGACCCTCCCGCACCGACCACAGTTACGCAAACTGAGGTGCCTCTGCCTCACTAGTATTATCTAACTCTCAGGAAAACCCTGCTATCATGGCTCTTGCAAAAATTCCCATGACACGTGGGAGTGATGTTTTGGCAAGAGAACAGCCACGTTTTCAAGAAGGAAAACGTTGGCGACATAACAGTTGTCCAGCAGTCCTGCTTCCTTTGCTTCCAAGAGTGGGCAGCAGCAGGCAGGACTTCTTCGTCCGATGCTGCAAGAGAGCGAATTGCAAGGAGTATGCCGCAAGTACTGAAACTAATTGTACAGACGCACGGAACACCAGCTGCACTGGGTAGTACATGTAGCGACAAAATCATGAGATCACCTGCTGTAATTCCTGCCGTCTATAGAACCCGCCTGTGAATGGCTGTTGTATTTGACATTGGGCAGACGGAGACTGGAGAGGGTTTTTGTTTTCCTCCAAAAATAAACTGCTTTCCCAGCCGGGCGTTCATAAGCGTTGAAGTTTGCCGAACTTTGCCGTGACATTCTGTCTGTAGAAGAGCTAATGTAATATTCTTGTACACAACGAAGTGAACTTGTCTGTAGTTCAGAGTGTGTATATTGTTACCTGGAAGGCGTGCAGGCTCCCTATATCTTCAGTTGTGGGTGTGTGTGTGTGTGTGGGCGTGTGCCGTCGGTCAGAAGGAAGATCTAGATAATAAAGTCGTGCCCCTCGCCTGCTGGGCCCATTTTACGTTGGCCACCCATCCCCACCTCGACGCAAAACAGTTGAATCGTATGTATTGGGGTATGGGTGCAGCAGTTGGCTTGACAACTAGAATCTTAGAATAGGCCGCCTGTCGACACTTACATGTTTGATTGCAGTAGGGTACAACTGTTCTTCACTGCCCCGAACTCCGGTTTATTTTGTGTGGATTGGGGTGGGAGGGATGTGTGGTGGTGATGGTGGGGAGAGACTCAGCTAATCCTCTAGCCGTACGGGCGTTCCTTCTTAATCTATTTTCTTTTAACTTTTTGTCTCTAGACTACTGCTTAGGTAGTAGATAGTCAAGAGTTTTATGTCCGTAAATTTTGCGCAGTAAATCATGCTCTGGCTGCATACCTACGTTGTATTCTCTCAGCACTCAAGGAAAGGGGCGAAACGAGAGCACGAAAGTTTAGATTTATTTTAATAAAGCTGCGCTCGATTGGCAGTGACACACTCAACGCAGTGAACAACAATCCAGTGAACGAGACAGCCACTAACAGGTCTGTCGCTCGAGTTACGACCCTGGATACTTTGCACAATATGGCTTCGCCAGCGGAGTTACCTCCCTGGTTTGCTGTTGGACTGTAGTTGTCACGCCTTAGTTTGTCTGCCATCGACACGCCTATCCCCACACCACAACAAAGGGCAGAGAGCTGCAGGAGGCGTGATTTGCCCCGGGCCTGACTGCAGTAAACAACCGTTCGGTCTTGTTTTACAGTAAGCGTTGTAAAATCATTTGATCCGGTGTGAGGAAAATCACTTTGCAGTTCATTCCGCTTCACTCCCTGCTTGCACATCCCCACTCCCCACCTTGTCCTCATCCTTTTGCCCAGTCACCTCGACTCCCTGTCTTCAGCCTCTCTCTAACATGTTTTCTCTCTTCAACATTAGCTCCATTTTTTCATCTGGTCTCCATACTTTTTCTCTCTCTTTTTTTCTAACAGTAACCTAAGGAAACTACGTTGTCGGTTCCTGATTACATTGCCAAAGTCCAAAGCATTATTTATGCCTTTCATGACATTCTTGTAGATTATTTTAGCATTACATAATTGGGACTTGGGAAACAGCACGCAGACTAGTCTTGTCTTCCTTCCGCACAGGTATAGTGTTCGTCGTTCGCAAACGAAGGAGAAAGGAGAGAAGGGGGGGCACACAAACGCTTGAATGATTTTTCTTCGTCTCTTCCCCCCTCCCCCTCCGCCTTCTTTAAAAAAGTCGTGTTAGTATCAAGCAGATCCATTATGTTCGTTAGTACTTACCTGTGCCTGTAAGCCTGCATGTGTGTGTGTGCCTGTGTGTCTGTATATATTATATAAATCATACGTGAATGTATGCGCACCCGCACCCGCACTGCCTGGGTGGTCTAGTGGTTTAGGTGTCCGTATCTGATGCGGAAGGCTGGTGGTTCGCATCCCGATCGAGTCATACCCAAGGTTTAAAAATTGGCATTCTAGTGTCTGCCCTGCCAGACGCCTGGCATTATAGGGAACAGTACTAGGACTGGTTGTCCCGCTGTCAATATAATGTGACTGGGTGTGACTGAAGCGCCTGTTGCGACAACAGTCCCACGTGTTGCAGCACGTAAACGTCTAACCAACACCGTCCTGATATGCACCTAGTTTTGCGGCAACACCACGCCACAACAAGGAATCCGCGCATCAAGAGAAGTAAACTCCCTCGGCCTTCGCGGAATGATGGAGGCAGCAGTCATTTCCCTTGACTGTCTTCGGTTCTCCCGTATCTTGGCGGGCCTTGGCTGGGGGCAAAGGGACTTAATTTCAGGCGTGAGAAAACCGGGCAAGAGAGTGACGAGTCCCGCAGACAGGATCGCGATAGACGTTTTGTTTCTAGGCGTTTCCCCTTGTTGGAGGGGCGGCACTCTCGACATTCCTCTTATCCAGGATTTTGACGGCGTGTCCAACTTCAAACAATGTCAAGATTTAAGGGCCGATGCATTTAATATTTATCTTTTGTCTAAGCTGGTGGGGGGGTGGAGGGATTGGCGTTTAGTGGAATGAGATTGAGGAATGGGCTAGGTCTTTTTTATTTGGTGGAGCGGGCGGACAATCTGGAACGTGCACGAAGTCGGGCGAAAACGTGGGTCTGGTTGAAGGAAACAAAGAACTGTTTTCGCTTGAGCCTGTCGAGTTTTTATCACAAGAACCATTTGGCCTTGTGGTTTTCGGTGGTGAGAGCGCGTAGGGCGTAGATGGTCGTTCGCTCTTTGGCTGGCGGCGAAGGTCTCTCTTTCGCACACGCACACATCCACGCGCGCGCACTCGCACACACACACACACACGAGTGATTCTCGCATCCCGCTTGCGGAAAGTAAGTTTGTGCGGGAGGGGTGGGTCCTGAGATTTAGGGAGTTAGGGAAAAGAAGAGTGCAAGTGTTTCCCACAGTCCTCAAAGCTGGGGGAGGTAGGTTGTTGCAGGTCTGTGCCTGTCACCCCATTTGTCGCTCGGATGCAAGGGAGGCAACTGACACTAGGTGTTGACTTCGACCGCAAGAGATCTGACGTCCCTACCTAGCATTTCTTATTATACTCAGGTCTGCAGAACTCGCTTCCTGAGCCACCGCTGTAATTGATGTCAGCCCCTTTCTACAAAGCGTAGTGTGTGCTTTCTGTGGGGTACGTGGCATTTAGGACAATGATTTGCGCGCTGGGCGATCTGGGGGTGCAGCTAAGACGAGTCGATCATACCTTGATTATACCGTCATCTTGATTCGTATATTGTGTTTTGACGGCGGTGCAAATACAGTAAGTTTCCCTCGGTTTCGTCGCAGTGACTTCACACTAAGATAAGTTTAGAGGGGCAATGGTTTCACCTCGCGGTGATTTTGTAGTGCTGGCACTGGAGTCTATTACTAATTTTTGTATTGAAAGAACCGCCAGACTCATAGCAGCTGCAGTAAAATACCCAGAGACGGAATGTTCTGGGGAGGGACATCAAGTCTGTTCATTAACGTCCTTCATAATGCAATCATTGGGCACAGCTGTACTCGAACGAGCAACCTTCCACACGGTAGTCGGCTATCCACCCACTTACCCCAAATGACTTCACACTGCACACTGAACCGCATGACAGTAGATGGCATATCTTTCTCTCCCTCACCCCCTTCTCTCTCCCCTACCCCGCTTCCTTACACAAAATCGCTTTAAGATCTCTGTAACTGGTTTCTTCGTAAGTCACAGATGATGCGCACGTCATTTCTGTCACCTGGTGCGCGGGATAGATTGCCCTGTCCCACCGTGCAGCGCGAGTCGATTTGGGGATGAGTTGCAGCGGGATGAGATGGTCGGGGATGTGGAGGGGAGAGGGGAGCGGGGAGCGGCGGCGGTTAAGGGCGACACAAATTGTACAAGAGCTACGCATGGCCAGGCTTTGGATATGCATAATCAGCAAACCGCTTTCATCGATTTTGGACCACCGTGCTGCCTCAGCATGTTGCATGTGCGAGCGAGTGGAGGGAGGTACTCGGGTGTTGGGAAATAAGGGTATAGGAGCGGGGTGGTTTCCACGGAAAGCGTCTGGTGCCGCCACGGAACCACCAGACATCATCGTTTTCTCAGTCAGATAAACTTACGTCATCATCGTTTGCTCTGACAAGATTACGTCATCATCCTTTGCTCTGATCAGTGTCGTCTGGTCAGTACGCAAATGGATTGAGAGTTCCGGTTAGCTTCTACGCTTACTTGTCCAGTGGGTTTGATACAGCACCACTCTACGGGGGCAGGCGGGGGCGCTCTGATCTATAACAGTACCTGCATCAGGTCTGAAGCGTTGCCGGACGTTCCACTACCACCTCGGGCAAGGAAAGCTAGGTAGCTAGTTAGGAACTCCGACTGTCGGCCCTCGTGACGACTTTGCCGAACTCATGGTCTTTAAGACTCGCCTGCGTCTGAACGCGTACGAGGGAGACAGTGTTATGCAGTATCCCCACCCAGCATAGCCCTCCGAAGTCTTTCGCGCGAAGCCAAGAGAAAGCCATTCATGCTTGCTGCTGTCTTGGCAACTTGCCTTGCGAAAGGGCGGGAGCTGTGCGACCTTTAACGTTTGGCTTCACAAGTCTGCCTGCATGATGACGTGTTGGCGGCTCCGCAGCAAGGACTGGCCAGTTGCTCATCTTTGAGAAGCTCGGGAGGTACCCCTGGGAATTCTTTCTGCTTCAAACGCGTCGTCTCAGGTAATCCATCCTACAGTGCCGACGTTAAAAGAACGACAAGGCGTACGCAAAACAAAGAAAAAAACTACCAGTGTGTTACTTACGATGCGTCAGTGCATGCGTACAGCTCGAGCCTCCATCCAGCTACAATCTCCTCAAACAATCACGTGACACCGTAAGACAGTAAAAGATGACTATTATTTACATATGAGTGGGATGGTTTGTACATCATAGGGGATACCCTTGGCGTCAGCAGACTTTTCGTTGTTGAACTCTTCACACGTGTCCTTGCTGTGTCATTGTGGTCAGTAGGCCACCCATGTCAATTAATTTGTATCACTTACATCCGGGCTGTAAATAGGTATCAGCCGGAAGAGAAATGCCAGTGGGGTATAACGCCTAACGTGGATGGTGTATAGGTTCTTTTAGGGAAAGTGATGTTGCGGGTATACGAGTCCTTGACCTTTCACACAGTTTGTGCTGAACCTGACAAACCGCTTTGATGTGTCTAACCCAAACTCGACGGCTCTCCTGCCCTTTGCCCTTTGCCCTTTGCCTCTTTACGACTTTCCTGCCGATTCTCCGACTTCCCGCCAGTTCTGGTTGACAAATTACAGTGCGGCACGTAAAACACAGTAACTCGCTCATCTTTAATTACAGCTACAGACTGGTCTCTTTTCCAGAGCTCCGACGATTAGCAGTGAAAATGTCACCCATTTGTGATCTGGGCTGGCTGCATGAGCGTTCTAATGATACGTAAACGTGTACGTAAAATACACAGGGCGAATGGGTCCTACGACCACCCTTATGACCGGAAGAGCAGCTACGAACACTCATGCAACCCAGCCCAGGTAGCTGTTCGTATCATCTGTTCGTAAACGTGTACATAAAATACACAGGGAGAATGGGTTTTACGACCGTTATTATTACCGGAAGGGAAGCTACGAACTCTTATGCAAGACGACCCTGGCTCTTGCTGTGAGCTCGAGGCCGCGGACTATGCCGGGTGCACTAAGTATTTCCACACCCAACCGGCGCCCAGTAGCAGAATGGAAGCTGGCGACCCGAAAGGTCGGAGTTCACGTGCCGTTCGCAGCTGTAGCGGCTTGGCCAGGTTCACACGTCCGGCTTCTGACCTGAGAAGGTCGTGACCTCAGTTTGAGGCCACTGCCCCCATCGATCGCACAGCAAAGACAAAAAAGAAGACCGGATTGTGTAGGTGTACAATCCGAGGCAGTTCAAATAGTTAACGGACTTCGGTTTTCTGGCAGACGTTGTGGTTCACTGTTGGTACTGAACGGCTGAATGTCGCCGCTTGGATGTGTGTGGATGGGGTCCTATTACTAAGCTATGCATTGACGGAGCCCCAGACTGATAGCAGTGAGATGGTCAGTGCGGACTACAGTTTAAGGTGCAGACGATGGCTGAAGTTGGAGTTTGCACAATGTATAACTCCAGGAAATAATCCTTGGCCACGCCAAAATTCGAACCAGCAACCTTCCATCTGCTAGTCCACAGCTCTGCCAACTGACCAATCCAGACCCCACTTTTGCACAGCTAATAGTATGAGGTTGTACAGCTGTGACAGCAGGAGGGGGCTTTGAGAGGTGATGTTGACACGCTGGACCCCGGCAAGCTGGGGGGGGAATTCTTTGTGGCCATATAATGGGAGTTAGGGTGGAGGTTGGTGGTCCTGGACAAGTTCAACCGGTGTTTTGGGGGTGTGAATGTCTGGTGTGCACTTTATGTATCTGTCTAGTCTGCAATGGAGCCTATTAGTGATTTGACTCCCGCCCCACTTTTACTGTTTCCATGACTACAAATTTAAAACCACAAGTTGGCGATAATTTTTGTTTAGAGCTCTCGCGCAACGGGAAATGCTACGCAGCCTAGCTCTGCCGCTGACGATAAGGTAATGGAACAATGACATAGCTTCGTTAACAATGCAAGGCTTTGAGCCAGAAATAGAATAACAGCCGACTTACCATGCAGTGTCTTCCAGCAGGATGGGGGTGGGGTGGAGGCAAAAGAAGGGCCAGCTGAGGCTTTGTTCTCAGCAGAACTTTTTTGTGAAGAAAATAGCATATTGCACGGACTGTGCGCCAGTGCCAGACTGTGAAGTCTAGGCACGTTCGGCGTGTACGGCATTGTTTGCTGTCTGGCGTGACAGGACTAGCCGATAGGAGATCGGTGCGAGAGAGGAAGAGAAAATTTGAACAGAGGGGAGTTTTATAGACGCGAGGAAGGCGAGAGTTGGGACGCTGTAATGTGACTGCATGTACCTAACGTTTCTTGCTTTACTCGCGCCTCGTATATCGATCGCTACTTGTCCCCACCTCCCAACTATCGGCTGTTCAGATCGCTCGTGGTTGTTGGGCCGCTTTGGGCTCGGGCGGCTTCCGTGGACACGCGGCAGCTATACGTTGTTTTCCGCGCGCCTAGTACTGGTGCCAGTAGCAGTGCTGCCAGAACGGCTTGACTCGCTACTGCGCGGGCGTGGGGGACTGCTGGATCGCAGGGCCTGAGAACAGACACGTGTTGCTCGAGGCCGGCCGTGAATGGAGGGCTTTACGATCCCAACGTGACATCCAGATGAAGCCAAGCGGGCGTGTGGGGGGAGGGGGCTGTGCTTGCTCATTTGCACCAGTGGAGGGGAGTGTGTCCACTGTGGGCAAGTTCAAGCTAGCTGCGCCTTTTTAGGGGGTTTGTTTGTGTTTGGTTCCCGTGCAACGTGCTTATTTTTGAGGTTCTGGTGTAACTTGCTAATTTGTGCGGCAAGGATCACAAGCCAAGAGCGCGAGCGAAAATCTCGGTGAACTCGTTTCGCAGGATACTACAAGTACAATACCAAGGTAGACAACCCTGTTTCGATTCCCAGCACATGGCCGCGTCTGGTCTGTTTTCAGCGTCATCTGGTTTGTCAAGATGGACCTTACATGGCCGTTAACAATTCGCAGCCAGCCGAGTGGTTTGTATGTATATTGTTCGCTAATATGTGACCGCCTTGTGTGTGTCTGCCTTTAGAGCGGTGTAGAGTTCACAATGCCTACGCTGTTGCGGTTTCTGCGATGTTACTGCTACCTAGTACCTAGTACAGTGTGAAAATTATTCAAATAGATAAATTCATTTCGATAAAACTTACATAACTAGTATTGATTGACCTTGACACAGCGCACGAAGCATAACGTAATGAGTAGAGAAGAAGCAGTAGGGAGGGAACTTAGACAGAGAGTGGAAGAACAGATCGGTCAATGGACTGGTCGATATTTGGACAGGTTGGTCTGCAGAGAGGAGCTGAAATCTTTCACGCCGATATGTAAGCTTTCTCTTCTTGTCCCGCCCCAACCTCCTCTCTTCCTCCCTCCGTGTCTCTCTCTCTCTCTCTCTGTCTCACAGAGTTAGTACCCGGAAATTTGGAGTGGGATAGTTATTGTTTCATTATACAAAGCAAGGGAGATAATCCTGAGAATTATAGCTATATCTGTGATCAGTATTGTAAATAAAGTCTTTACACACATGTTAAATTCCAGATTAACCAGATGGACGGAAGAGCAGGATAAGATAGTTGAGGAACAAAGTGGATTTAGAGACGAACACTCCACGGTAGAAAATTTGTTTATACTATATTCTGTTGTGCGAAGATATCTACGTGCAAAGATGTCTGCTTAAAGGTCTGGCAGGGTGTACATTGCTTTGTAGATTTCTGAAAGGCATTTAACTCAGTTGACAGGCGTAAACTTGGAATGTGGTTAATAATCTTGGAATTGTATTTAAGATGCTTGTTGTCGTACGAAGTATGTACCAGAACGTCAAAGCAAGTGTAAGGTGTAATAATGGTTATAAAATTGTTTTAAATGCACAGCTGGGTTAAAACAAAGGTCTTTGTACTTTGTACTGTTTCCATTCATCATAAAAAAGTTAGCATCAGACATAATCCAGAAGGGAACACATGATTAGCCCTAGACCTAGTGCAGGGAGTGGTACTACTGTTTGCTGACCTGCTTTGTTTCTTACTCTGCTACTGGGCTTCATAAACAGCTTGACGTTTTGAAAGAATATGCTAACAGTTTGGGTTGACAGTCAACCTCAGCAAAACAAAAAAATATTCGCTTTTGGAGAGGAAGGATCTTTAGAGTCATCACTGAAAAAAAAATCTTGCAGCTAAAGACGAGAGAAGATTTTCTCAATTCAAAAAAGTCCCTGCCCCTCTCTCTCTCTCTCTCTCTCTCTCTCTCTCTCTCAGAAACCAGAAAGCTGTTGTTGGGTTTATACTTGCTTGCCTCATGATGTGTAGGAGCAGCAAGTAATTAAGATATCGATTCCAGCTCAATCGGTATAGGCAATCATGGCGCGACTACAGGTACAGTGTCTTCGATACTTGCTCGACGAGGATCATGCCCGCCGTCTGTGCGGAAAGCGGTGTAAAAGCACGCAGTCGAAAAAATAAAATCGATTCATCGGCTTGAAGAAGACTCACGGCGCGGCGTTGCCACTGGGTCAGTGTACCACCAGTTGCTTCAAGACGACGTCTGGGGGCTGGATGGGGAGGTGGAGGTCCGGGGGTCCGGGCATGCCCGGCACGTTGTGCAGCAGGGAGTCAGCAGTGGCCCCTGCAGTCCGATCGACCGCCTGGAAATTCAACGAGGAGACGAAGGCGGCCATCTTGATGACCTTGGGTGTGTACACAAACCCTCTGTGTGTGTGTGGTTTCTGTTCCAGCACCTTCCTCCCGCCCATCTCCTACTCACGTCTCACCTCGTTGTCTCCCCCACCCACCCATCCGTTCTTTTGACATTATTTTTTCATATTTCAATTCCATTTGTAGAGGTCTCCGTGTAAAGTTGCTGCTCCCCACTCCCCCACCCCACCCCCACACGTTTGGGGTTAAAAGTGCATCGATATCCCAGTCTTCTCGACGTGCGGACAACATTGAACACTTGGCCTAGAATTTCTACGCAGGGCAAAACCAGGTTTCTGCTTCGCAGGATGTTGTACACGGAGAAGGAGACGAGAATGTCACGAGATAAAGCCGGCAGTTTCGCCACGCAGCATTCTGAGGGGGGAGGGGGTACAAAGGTTTACTGGCTGCCTGCTGTCATAACGAGTTTCTTCTGACCAGCCCATGCTGATTGCGCTGCCTACTTTGCTTACAAAGAAAATTATTTGAAAGTCTTTAGCGGGCACCTCTCACCACCTCCATCCCCTCCGTGTCCGTGGTATGGTAACTTTAATGTCACCTGCACGTGACTGACGCCGTTTACACAGAACTGGGATTTTACCCTTTACAGCAGAACAGCGTGCAGCTCGTCGCGACTGGCAGATAGCGTTTATTGCCCAATCAGTTTGCTTTGCTTGAAGCAGATACTGGGGTGTGGAAGGGTCTGGCGTGTCTGAACAAGACTTGTGCATTGCCTGGCCATCTCCGGTCGAGAAAGGTGTGTGTAGGAAAAAAGGGAAGTTTATCAAGCTCCCAGGGCGGGTGGTAGGGCGCGCGGAGGTTGGCTGAGGCAAGTTTATCGAGAAGTTCAGGTGGGGAGAGGAAGATAACGGCTGCTGTCTGCGGACACGAGCGGCAACCCCCACGGCCGTGATGTGGATAAGGGAGGTTATCGCCACCCATCCGTGCCTGCCTGCCGATTGCTTTGTGGCAGGCCATGTTTTGAGAATGATGCACGGCCTTGCTGTCCCGAACACGACCTGGGCATAAAACTGCAGGCTCGCACCTGGCCAGCACGCGAAGTTCACGGCTAGTTGGAGGTGCGTTGCAGATCTTTATCCCTCCCCGTTCAAGTCCACTTGCGTCCCATCCTCAGACCAAGGCGAAAGTCTTAGCATCAAGGCTGCGAAAATCGCTGCGTGTGACGTTTGATTTTGCTCTGTCAGAATTCACGGTTTTGGCGGCAAAACAAGTTTTCTTTTTGCTGTTTTGTATCCGCTCTTTAATTGTAAGATGATGTCCCTCGGAATATTCCTAGCTCCTCTGCGAAAGATTAAGGATACCTGACGTCTAATGCGCCCAGGGTCCTGCCCGATAGGAAATCGTCCGTACCAGTGTAGATTGAACTGAGAACGTCGTTCATTGAGGACATCTAATCAGTTCCCGTTTTTTTTTCAAGAGCGAACTGGACTGGATTGCATGAGGGGTCCATTCTACCATTCTGAAACCCAACCCCCATCTTCTTCGGGTTGTTTTGAAGATCGTCATATGTGATCCTTAGTCTGTCGGAATGAAACGCCTCGGGGCCTGTAGTGTTGGAGCAGCGCTCGCAAGCCGCCTCATCAGCAACATGTCAGCCTTCTCTGGAAGCAAACGGTACTGCGTAGTCTCATTTGCGTCACTGGGCATTGTGTGTGTCGTGACAGCTCCGTTTGGAATCGTCGTCAGCATTTCGATAGACGACTGCATACTAAAAGCGGGGGTTGGGACCAGCGGCTTGGAATACACGGAGCTCCAACCTGGAAAGGTTGGGGGGGGAGGGGTTCAGTTGTCTCCTGTTAATGTTTGGCAGCCGCAGTTCAGCAAGATTCGGCAGCTCGAGGCCTCGATGACACATGCGGCGGGTTCCAGAGCTTTTAGTCGGGTTTCAGGCGCAAGCCGGCTGTCGCCGTTTGCTTACTCCCCGTCCTCCTCTTGCTTGTCTGCACCCCCCCCCCCACCCTCATCCGTCCTTCAGTTAGCTTTCTGTACGACAGCGGTAGAGCCGCGGTCAAAATTTCGTGAACCAGACGTGAAGTTTCGCCGGTCTGTGCCATGAGGTTTTAAAAAAGAAAGTAAACATGGAACACGCGCTCGTGTGACCCAGGGGTCAAGGAATGGGGATGGAGGGGGTGCTCCGTGAAAGCTGGGGACTCAGTTCGCATGCTAGCAGAGGGAACCTAGAATTCTATTTCTCCTGTCCCCCTCCCCCAGTAGATTTCTTGCGCTCCCAACCCCCTCCCCTACTACTCCAGCCCGGCTTATTTCTCATTATCCGTTCTGTATAAATCAGTTCTACCGTGGATCTGACTGTTAAAAACAAGTTTTGAAAATACGGCAACTAAACCTCTCCTGTGGTCTCCTCTGCATTACACCACGCCGCTCTTTCGCACGTCAGGGTTACCTGCCCTCTACATCTGTTCCTTACTGGGGGGGGGGAAGAGTCGCAGGGTGAGAAGGGGGGGGGAGAATCGAGCGAAAGAAGCAGCCGGTTCAGCCTTTGTTATCCCGGCGCGTGCTGTTCATGAGGGAGCAGAGGGGTTGTAGGGTAAAAGGTGATGTGTCCTTTTTGTCGAATCGCGTGCTTTCCCCTCATCGTGCAACCAACAGTAACAGTCTGTGCGCAACAGCGCCGACGTACTCCGCCCTCTTCGCTACTCCTTGTCCTTCGGATCCACGCGGAGCTCGCGAGAGCGTTTCGGTCAGCGCGACCGCTGGTAGTCCAGCGACGGCAGGCTCAACACCCAGCCCCAGCAGTGTTTGTACAACGCACGGCAAGGACGCTGCTTCAGTCACTGCACGACCGAGTCTTTCTTGTCCATCGTGAAACCAGTTCAGCGAGGTAGGGTAAGTCTGCACTACCGGCTGCTGGCCACGAGAGGCCCGTAAAGAAAGACACGAGGCTTTCGTCGAGGGGAAAGAGGGAATCACGCGGCTTTCGACAAAAGTTAGACTCGGGCATGCTGGGATTACGGACGACAAAAGCGATCTTTTTCGCTACCGGCCCGCGTGGTAGAACATCCGTGCCGACAGCGAAAGATAACTG
Organism: Lanistes nyassanus; assembly: GCA_004794575.1. Taxonomy (NCBI): domain Eukaryota; kingdom Metazoa; phylum Mollusca; class Gastropoda; order Architaenioglossa; family Ampullariidae; genus Lanistes; species Lanistes nyassanus. The sequence continues at coordinate 62,047 of SMGT01009668.1, forward strand.
TGAGTAAAAGATGCCCCACGCAGACCCAGATAACTGAGTATGAGACTGATGCCCGTAGCTATCTCAGCATCCGCCGTGGGTTTAAGTACTTAAGAATGGTCTCGACTAGCGAGCGCACACGTTAATCCAATGATGGAAAAGTTCGGGTCAAGTTATAACTGGTTTTATTGTCTAGGTGTAATTCCAAAAAGGTTGATATAATGTTAACATGTTGGTATTGATATACGACACAGCTCGGGGTTTGTTTTTTTTGTTTTTTGTAAGGGCTTCATACGAGAATACACATATTCCGCCCCGTCGTGATGCGCAGTGAACTTTGAGCGCGTTTGTGGAGTAAACTAGAACGCAGGGGTCAGTCACGCCCGCAGCAGCGTGAGATTTGCTTGTCCCTCAGTGCCTCGCCGAAACTGCGCGTTATTTGGTGGTCTGTATAAACGCCGGTAGCTATAGCGTGACTGTTCTTTGTGCACATACTGCAAACAGAAGCCAGCAAACCGATTTGCTGCTGTGCCGACATCATTTTTCTTTATCCCCCCCCCCCCCCACAACACTTCCCTTGTGCACGAACGATTCGTGGCCAAGCGAGGAAACCCGTAGTTTGTACAATCTTACCCAGTGCCTGATGATGTACCGGCGAGGAATTTTTAAAAAAAACTTGTTGCAGAACTTTTGGTGCTCATGACTCATCGTGGGAAGTAAGGTTCCCCGTGCCCTTTACCCCTCTCCACCCTCCCTTGCGGCATGTGGAAGAAATATAGATAATAACTGACGCCGCTGATGCCACGACATTGAAATACGATCTCGCGGAGACTAGGAACTGGGTCTGCAATGCGTTATCACCCACGGGAGGAAGTGTGTTGATATATGGGATTTCGGCTCATGTAGGAACTGATTTTCGGATGAAATTGTTAACTCGCTAGTCGGAAATCGGGTCTTTTCCCCTCCTTCTCCCCACGAAAGTCTCCCTCTCTTCCCTCCACACCAAGCCGCTTCTGTCACGTAGGCGATAGTTTAAAAAAAGACGAGTGTGCGTGCATGCGTTATGCTTCGTATGACTTCAGTTATATTCTGATATTGAGAGTGTCTTTGACAAAAGTATTCCAGTGTAAGAACACTAAAGGCAGCAGCGTATGGCTAGAAAGGTAAGGGAGAGGGGGGGTGGGTGCGGAGCAAGAGGGGCTCTCATCGATTTATCTGGCAGCGCGTGCGGAGGAGGAGTGGTCCCTAGGCCTCTGCACGGCCTGTGACGTCACGGCGAGGACGCGGGCTGGCTGCCACAGCATGCTGCCATCTGGCTGGATGCACGAGCTTCCAGACGGCCGGATGTGATCGCGTCGGGCACGTTACCTTGGATACCCGCCATCACAACACGGGCGACAGGCACGACCGTGTCCCGTCGTCCTCAGGCACACGCCCAGCCCACGGGTTCAGACCCAAACACTGCGCAGGTGACTGCCGCCGGCCTGTTCCCTGCTGCTACTTCGCCGTTCTGGCAGCCGACGCTGTCTAGCGTGGATTTATCGAACAGGGCGAAGGCCCCGATAATCTGTTTTGTCGGAGCCGGCGCTGGTGCTTTTATACGCAAGTCGCTGTGGTCGCCGTGGTGGGTGAAGCCTCGGTGACGCCAGCGGAGGGAATCGTTCCGCCTGCCATCGTGTCGATGTTTCGTGCCGGTGGACGAGGTCAGAGCGACCGGAGGCGCGCCGGACCTGTTGTGCTACGCAGAAAGACGCCAGCGATGGCCGCTGTGGCCGTTCGTACTGTTGCTGCTGCCACCGCATCTGCGACCTCCCCGCCGTCTCGTGCGTCTGGTGCAGAGCGCGTCCCCCAGCAAGACCTTCCGGGTGCTTTCGGCTGGCGTGACTGACCTGTGAGCCTCCGTGACGATTGTGGGAAGCAGCGAAACGAAAACGGTCGTGTGGGCAGTGGACCCTCGAGAGTGGAACCGGTGGGCACCCCCGACGTGCATGCATGTGGCCGGTGGCGCTAGGGGCTGTGCTGGGAGTACAGGTAGTGCCTAGGAGCCACTCCGCCATGCCGGGACGCAACAGGTATTCCTCCCTCTTCGCCTGCACGCAGCCTATGGACGACTTCACCACCGAGGAACCACATATCATGGGTGAGTCGAGTCCAGTCCAGTCATGTCGTTGTTTGTTTGTATGACGGGAAAGTGTCTCCATCCAGCCGCAATTTCGGTCTGGTGTGGTGGCGGTGTTGTGTATGTATCTGTGTGGAGTATCAGTCGATAACAGACCTTTTTTTAAGGTGGGGGGGGGGGGTCACAATTGCCGACTCTGACCTATCGTTGCCCGACATATCCATTTACGCGAAAAAGACCCGTGTTCTCCTGCATTGTGTAGTGCTAACAGACGACGCTTAGAAGCAAATGATGGCTCCTGAAAGATGGTGAACCTAAGGAATAGCTGAATGTTGCAGATAGTGCACTTGGAATCCAGCCGATGCTAAACGCGAAAAAGCATTTAATTGATGAGATTTTGTGGCCATGTTGGATGGCTGATGACGCATAAGGTTTTGTTAAAGGAAGATTTGGTTGTGGCAAAAACAGTTTTCTTGTGAGAACTGGAAACTTTTGTTTTGTAAGTGTAGCGGTGTGTTTTTTTTTCTCCAACAGGCTTGGCCAGCAGCCTTGGCTTGGGTGTACCTAGAAAGTATTCGAAAACTTTCGTTTGCAACCGTTTAAGGGCTGGCAGATTTCCTTTGTAGACTCACAGGATTTGAACATTTCAGTCTTGTATCTCAGAAAGTCATGGAAGCGAAATTCTTTTTGCCAATTCTGCCCCAGCCCAGACGCGAATGGTTTTTTCCTACTCGAGTTCAAGGCGATCTTGCGCAGACCACTTTTCATCCCGTTTAGCGCAAAGACACAGGCTCGAACTTATACAGGAAAACAGAAGTCCTACCTAATACCAAACCCTAACCCTACCCCAGTCCCGACCCCCTCTCAAAAAATCGTAAGTTAATATGGGATTCGAACCTGCGACATGACCGTGAAAGACAGTGTTTGTAACTGTAACTGCTAGAAGTGATGCTGTGTATAGGTCATGGCTTGACCTGTAATCATCTGTTGTGGTTAGCAGTCGACATGCGCGTGCGCAGCAGCTTGGTAGCTATGCGCAAGCGCAGTGCCTTGGTAGGTCTGCGCATGCGCACTTGAACGCCTGGAACTCGCGTGTGGAAAAAAATTCCCAGCCCGTACACGCATGTGCATCTCGTTTAGTGCAAAGACAAGTTTGAACTTATACATGCAATCGGCATGCGCAGGCGCAGCGCATTTGGTATGCTGCGCATGCGTGCCTGAGTTGGGACAGAACTCAGTTGGAAAACAATCGCGCTCTGCACTCACAGGAAAACCAGTTTTGAGTAGAGGAAAAGGAGGATGCCGGAACCAGCGCTGAGGCGTGTACAAACTTGGAGCCGTCTGTATGCATGGGGCTGGCCAGGGACCTGGGTTTCAAAGACAGCATTTGCCACGAATATTTCAGTTGCTTTGCTGGTGTCAGTGGCTGTGGGTGCCGAGAGAACGTGCCTGTCACTTAAACGGAGTCTGTAAAGGATGGGTGACAAGATACCGATGTGGTGCGCCGGAGGTCGCTGGCTGCTCTGCCCTGCTTCATGCACTTCAGTTTTAGGGACCAGGGCTGGCTTGCATGGGCGTTCGTAGGTTCTCTTACGGTCATAAGAGTGATCGTAAGGCCCATGTGCCCTGTGTATTTGACGTCCACCTTTACGAACGACCAGGAGATGAGAACGCTTATGCAAGCCAGCCGTGGACAGGGAGAAATTTAGTTACCGGTTCGATAGAGGACTGAATATGTGGAGGTGGGTGGAGGGTATGTTAGCTAGACACGCTTAACCGCCCCCCATCCCTGCGCCGATAGCGTGGGTACGAACATTCACCTTTCCCCTTCGGGAGCTGGCTGCTTGTGTGCGCACCCACGTATGCGTGCATGCCTACACGCGATACCTATGCAGGTGCACGCATTTTATTTCCTAGCTTCCTGCATTCTTGAGCTCATTCGTCATCTGTTATAAGTTGTTTGATCCACGATAGAATACCACCTAACGTATTATTTGCTTTGTCTTGGCACTGATGACTGCGCTGTTCTGATTAGTATATCTGAGAGGGGTTGGGGTAGTGTGTGTGTGTGTGTGCGCGCGCGCGCGTGTGTGTATCGTCGGCCATCTCATGACTGGGTTATTTGAGCGCCCGCTTCTCCTTTTCACAAGTGAAAAGGCTCGGGGCGAAAGAGACTCGACTCTGCTTTATAAACGAAAGAGCAGATAAGGCCGTTTGTACCACCCAGTCCTGGCCGAGCAGCACAAAACATTTTTACATTAAAACAGTTTCTTGTGCCAAAACATGTTTAGTGAAAACAGTAAGTTCCAAAGGTTTTAGAAGCAGTGGATAAGTAGCAACAATGCAGTTTCACTCAGAGACGACTTCATTCGGAGAATCGTTCCAAAATAAAAAAAAAGAATGTTCCCATCGAAGCATGGAAGCGTGCAGCCGATTGTTTTTTGTGCAGGTGGATAATTATGCTAGCAAGAAATAAATAACAAGGAAGGAAAAGGACTTTATTGGGGAAGCGAAGCTTATGACCTTTTTTAAAAAAAAACTAATAGCAAAAACACTAGCACTACACCACGCACAGGTAAGGAAAGTGGTCTGCAAGTTGCAAGTTACAGTGTATATTTGTTACGAAACCGAGTGCCCTTCGACAAGTATTTTGCAGAATTCAGTAAATGGGCCTGTTTTGCAGGGGACGGGGGTGGGGCACAAAATGGTGTGGGAGATGATGGTGAAAGTGCTCTTCTTTAGTGCAGTGTCTGTGGGTGGGTGGGGGGGGGCTTAGTATATCGGTAACGTGTGCGAGTGTTCCCATGCAGGCACGCATCCTTTCTGTACACACGGCACCTGTTTACAGGATGGCAATCGGGTTTTCTCTCCTTTCTCACCCTATCGCCGCTGTGTTGATATTCATTTCTTTTCCAGTCAAGTTGAGAACGGCTTGGAACAAGCAGTCAGCAAGCTGCAAGAGGAAAAAAATTGCTTAAAATTTAGACGAAGTACCCAGGCACTGCATTTTGTAAACACTTTTCTAAATTTCGTTGTTAAAAACTGTTTTGAGCTTTAGAAGAGTCTCGTGTACCTGGCGACTGGGAGCGATGCTGAACGGTTGTAATTTACACCAGTGGTGTTTTCCTCCGCAGCCCTGTGAACTGCGTTATCAAGGGGACCAGGGGCACATCGCGAGAACCATCAGCTTGGAGGCCCCTGCAGCCTGTTTTCCTTCTTGTCGCCGTTACGTTTGTGGTTCCAGATACGAATCGAGTCTAGTCGCGTTCTGGTTCCTCTCCATCACTCCCCCCCCCCCCCCCCCCACCCCCGTCCGCTTTCCAGATTAGAAAAAGATTCCAACTGTTTCTCACCACGACGCATGTGATAGGTTAGAACAGCAGTTGGGCTTGTGACTAGTGCGGACAGGTGTTGATATCTTTCTCCCACCTCTCCCTTTTCTGTCCATCAGAGGAGGGGGAGGAGAGAGAGAGGGGGGGCATCTCTACTTCAAACAGAGAAAAACAACTGGGCCAGAAGGTAAGTTCAAAGCTGTTGTACTTGCAGGATTGGAGAATGGTCGTGGTTCAGAATATCAAAACGATGTGAGTGGGTGATGGGTGGGAGATGGGGAAAGGAAAGAGAACGGGAAAGCGTGACAGGGAGAGGCGGAAGGAATGGGGGGATGGGGATATAGACTTCGTCCACGCGTGTTGACTCCAGGGTTGTGTTCAGCGGACGGATCGTGCCAGAGCATTGACCAGCAGGACACCCGGACAGACGACCTGCCGCCCACGTAGCCTGAGGCGAGTTGTACAGACGTCAGGAACCCCGAGCTGTGATCTGACGTCATGGCCTAGCTTGGCTGACTAGGCTTGCGTCTGCGAAACTCGCCGTGCTGCGTGCGGTCCGAAAGATTGGGGAGGGGGGGACTGCGTTTAGGAGAAGATCGACCGTGGGGGCTCTGACGTCACCTAGCGTCACCTGTCTCCTGTATCTGCGAAGCTTGCCTTGAGTGTGTTGAGCGGTTGCCTTCTGTTGAAACCGTGATTTTGTGTGCGTGCTTGAGGGGGGGGGGGATGAGGGCTGCAGGTAGGGTTAGAGGGAGGCACCCTGTTTGTAGAACTAGTTCTTTGGCAGCCATAGGGAGCAAAAGTCGGGACATGTGTTTCTCGGGTTTGGTATTGGCGAAGGGCAAGGATAGAGTTAAAAAAGATTTTTCTGGGATTGATTGGCGCTGCATCCCAAATGGAAGGGTCGTTTATCAGCCTCGGCTGGCTGAAGGCTAAACAAGTTCTAACCTCAGTCTTGTGATTCATACTTCTGTGAGAAAATGTACCTATATACAATTAAAGGAGTGGATCTCTTGTGTGTGTGTGTGTGTGATGTGTACTTCTGATGGAAGCTGATTCAGGTTGCAGCCTGCAGGCTGCCTAAGCACGCATTTCACTGGATAAGCATGTCTCGTTTCAACTTGGCATGTTAGTGGAAATATACGTTTAGTTTTACTTACGCTAAATATGCATGTATCGAGCGAAGGTACGTAGTGCGCTGGGAGAGTGGGGTTTTTTTTTCTAAGAGTTAATTTTGACTGCGTGGCCGAGAGATGTTTCCAGTCATACTTTTAATGTTTTGGGCGAGAGATGTTGTACTAGTATTCATAAAATGTGTAAACCAGCAGCAGAAGGAAGACGTACAGAAGCTGTTTCTGTTTGTTCCGAAGGCTTGTCCATTGCCTGGTGTCATTTCGGTTCCGTCTCGCGAAGAAGGCGAAAAGGTGACGGCGCAATTTATACAGGTATTATCCTGCTTATTGCCGTACTGCGGCCCTGGAGCATGTCGGTAAGCCCCGTGCTTTGTTGTGGGAACCAGATGAGGATACGAACGACAGCTGGTTCGCCCTTTGTTGCTTAGCGTGTGCAGGGCGTGCAGAATGTGTGCGTGCGTGTGTGTGTGTGAGAATCGTCTTGCACGTGTTGCACTGGCGTGGGCCGCTGTGGTCCCGTTCATTATGGAACTGGTAACAGCGTGGGGTTGGGGAGGGGAACAAGGTTCTTAACCCTGATTGGCAGACCGGTGACGCACAGGCGTCGTGATCAAGCTGGTGACGTGCTCGGGGAGAAGACGGGGTGGGTGGGTCGGTGGAAGGAGGGAGGGGATATTTGTAGCAGGAGCCATAGCGGTAGCAAATGCGGTGTGTGCGTGGGTGATGTCTGGTGGGAAACGACAGATGCTGGGCAGCGGACCAACCGTTTTGAACATTGCATCATCAGGCGGCGCTCTGTATAGGTGTATGCTGTCAGGTACCAGGCTATCGGTGACGTCACGCAAGGTTTTTTTTTAAAAGCTGGGCAGCAGAAGGCGGGGGTTTGGGAGTTGTCTTCAGAACGAGCGGCGCGGCACGCGGTGGCGGCACGCGGTAGACGCAGAAACTGGAAACTGAGTACTTGGGTGTACGAGGGGAGATGTGAAACCCAAGTAAAATGCCCCCCTTCTGAGGACGCTGCGGGAACTCGCGCCCACACGCACGCATGTACTGGCGCTTGAGTTATTACTGCTCTCTCTCTCTCGCTCTCTCTCCCTTCCCATCTCTCTCTCTCTTGCTCGCTCTCTCCCTTCCCCATCTCTCTCTCTCTCTCCAGCCCTTGTCATTTCTATTGACTGTCTATATACCTTCTGGGGTNNCCCCCCCCCCCCCCCCGCCAATGCTGAAGCACCAGCAAAACAAACCAGTGATAACTGTGACGTGTACCGCCTTTTCCACCGGGGAGTGGGTTAGTTCATAGAGACACGCCCTCTGATATATTTCCATGGTTAGTTACAGCTGGCTAGCGGAGACGCCAGCTCGTCCCTCTTTGGTATTTCAACCGCCATCCTCCCGCTGCTCCACTCCCCACCCCTTCCTCGTCCAATGCTGCCAATCACCCTCGGAGGGAGGCGCGTGAGTCGGCTGGTCACGAGAAGTTCAAGGGCACCGCTGACCTGTCACTTCTATCTCCACCCTCCCCTTCCACCTCTCCTGACCCCTGAGACATCGCCGGCATCGATCTCCTGTTCAGGTTGGTCTTCATCAGTTGCGGTGACTCACCCCTGGTGCCGTCGCCTCACGGAAGGAAGGCTGGCGACCTGTGTGCTCAGATCCGAACACGTGTTGCATCTGCAACTGTCTGCGCGTGGGTGCGTGCGTTCATATTCCTCAGTCTCCGCGGAGAATGCAGTTCTACCAAAAAAAAACACCCCCTCCCCTCCGAGCTTTAAAGACGTGATGAGCGCATGAGACCCTGAGTGGTGACGTCAGAGCTGCGGCTGCAGACGATGGCGTGCACGCTCTTGAGGGGTTGATGATGGGGTAGGTGACATGCAGGATGGTCTCAGGCCCTCGCGTCTCGCCGCAAGGTTGGCCTCTCAAAGCCAATTCTCTCTTCCGCCTCCTTTAGACCAGGATACCGTCACTAGTGGTTACCTATGGACAAGTACTTCTGTATGTGGTGATGACTGAGATTTTAAATAAGAGGTTGGAAATCGCCTCCTCTCCACGCCCCCCCCCCCCCCCCCCCCCC
>SMGT01009668.1:76207-138052 GCA_004794575.1 Lanistes nyassanus
TTTACTGACTGGCGAACAATCCATCTTTATACGGAGCATCTAGTTCCAACAGCGTGCGAACTTTATGGTCACGCCAAACTGCAGTTGGATGCACGACTTGCATCCATGTTCCTTCTTTTAGCACGAACAGCCTTACGAAAGAAATTAATATTCATTGGCTGTCCAAGGCTAAACAGCCAATGGCGTGAGGGATTACCCTGCTTATCCAGAAATAGATGGCGCGGCGCCGACTTGACCCATTTCTCAGCTAAGTAAGCACCCTTCAGCAAGTAAGTCGCTCCCCTGCACACCGACGGTACTCAGCGCTAAGTAAAAACTTAACTAAGTAAACTTACAAGATAAGTAAGGGAAGTTAAGCAAAGAAATTCAGTTCGCTCATGCACCTCACCCCTGGTAAAGAACAGCGTGTGGTACCCGGTGCCTAAACTTAGCTCCTGCTGCAGGGGGGTCGCTGGCAGCGCGTGAACTATATCTGGAGCATGACGGCTGTCTGTGGAGGTGGTGTTGATGATCTGAATACGACACCATCCACCTACTGTTGAAGTCAGTTGGAGGCGAGAGAGCCGAGTCACTCCTTTCACGTCCATCCCACTGTTTCCATCATCTTGTCTGTGGGTGGCCCTCTCTGGCCAGCCAGAAATCTGGCTTCCTTCGTGAGATGCTAAGCACGGAGAGAGACAGAGAGAGAGAGTGGGCGTGTGTGTGTGCGTGCGCGCGCGTGTTGGGAGAGTTGAGAGTGAGGGTTCTGTTGTGTTTTTGCATAGGATCGGAAGTTGAAAGTGTTTCGCAGCATCTTTAGTCTCGCAGAAGAACACCTTTTGCGACTAAATTCGTCTTTAGCTAGATTTTCTTTCCTATATTGGAAATATTTCGTTCATTTTCCGAGAAGTAAACACTTTCGTTGTTATAGTACAAAGTGTTTACTCTCGATGTGCGTATCATCTGACACGGCTGCTGACATGGTTGCATTCCAAGAATTTGTTTCGTAAAGCAGCCTTGGAAAAAGTGTAAGAGAAAATTTCAAGATGTCGTTGGGACACCAGCGTGACACGTGACTGAATTTTGTTGACATTCTTTAACGTGCTGGGGCTTAGCTCACTTCGCAAGCGGACTTACAACGGAAGTAGGCCCTATGGATGGCTAAGGTCCACACTTATTCAGCTTCCCAGTTGTGCGTTTATCTACACGTACATAGACACGGCAGCGGAAAGTTCGGGGGACGTGCAGCGTCTGTGCCTTGCGAGGACTTATGCTGGAATTACAGGCAGTCGTGGAGGTGTGGCGGGGACTGGGGGTGGGGTGGGGTGGGGGAAGAGTTCTGTCGGTCGTGTGTAATGTGCCTGCAACTTTTGGATAGCACGCTAGGGCGGGCCGGCCTGCATGGGGTTTGTATCTCTTGTTCATACGTAACGGTGCGCGTAAAATACACGGGGCGAGTGAGTCTTACGACCAATCTTCTGACTGGAAGTGCAGATGCAGACGCCCATGCAAGCCACCATAGGCCTTAATGTGTGCCAAGCCGCTTCCTTCCCTGTAACGAGGAAATTGTTCTGGCCTCAGATGTAGGGGTTAGTCGAAAGGTCAAGTGCGTGTACGCTCCTCTCTTGTACGAGGTCAGGTAATCTCGCTTCTATCTCATGTTGTCCCTCTCTTGCACGCGCGCGCACACACACACACGCCCTCTCTCTCACTCGATTTCACGCATATACTTTTTCTCTCACATTCAAACACTCGCTCGCACACACACACACACAGTCACTAGTGACCACGACACTGGAAATTGTTCCCCCCCCCCTCCGGCCTCAAGCGGGAGCCATGGAGGTCCGACAAGCTTGTGATTTGTATGTCTGCGTAAGAACTTCCTCTATCAGACGCTTCTCAGTCAAGTGCCATTGTGGACACTCTTGGCATCGGTTCCTCGACGGATGTTGCAGTTGGGGCTCGGCTGCTTCTGTTCGCGGTAAAAAGGGTCCCACCATTGGCGGGGCGTGCAAGATGGCGAGGGGTCGAGCTAGCACGTGTAGCACGTGCCGAGTTCGCCAGCTAGTGTTTCCTCTGATCTCCAGACTTATCGCTCCTTTAGTTCAGGAGCAGAAGTGGGAGGGGGTAACATCATTTACCCGCTAAGCAGCGCGTGGGAAACTGTGGAGAGGGGAAGGAGGGGGTTGGCAACAAACAGAAGACGTGACCGGCGAAGCGGAAGTGCGATCATAGCATGCATTTACGTTCTGTGTATATCTCTTGTACCAGTGACGTCCGTGTTTATTGTGACTTCTTAGGCTCGAGAGTATGCTTGCGCATTTCTTCCTCATTTCTCAGGCTCGGGCTGGCCCGCCCCCGCCCCTGTGTGGCTGAGGCTACTATTTCACGCTGCACCTCAACAATCCTCCTTCCTGCCCTCACCTCCCAGCCCAGCCCCACCCCCTATGAAAGTGAAACATCCGGGGGACAAAAAACAGACATTGTTTATTCCTAGAATTGCTCTTAAGGCAGAGCTGGAGCTGATCACTGTTCTAACAGCACACACACACACACACTGTCGGAACATTCTGTAGAAGAGACTAAAAGGTTTCTTAAAGCATCGACATTAACGTTTAACATAGGAATCAGCCTTTGAATTGGCCTTTTTCGTCCATTGCAAGAGGTTTTTAGAAAGTCGTTGTCACGTTGGTAGTGGAGATGCATCGACTCCGTCTGGCTGTTGATGACGGCGTGTGAAGGTCTGTCAATCTCTCCTCCAACAGCCTGTAGGCAGCGTGCACAGACAAGTTGACGCAAATACCTGCTCTGGTAGCCGAAGTACGTCAGCCTGAAGTCTGCTGCAGTTGCTGCTGATGGTGACGAGTATCTTATTGGGGCATCACACGGTCCGACTCGGTCGTATGAAAACAGTCGGAAGAAGCCAGTCCAGCCAGTAGGTTCGAATGTTTTTCACACACATTTTCACTTAATATCGGGGAGGGAAAGTTTGTTGGAGAGAAAATTATCGAAACTTCGCGAAGGCTGGATTAGTTTTGTGCTGTTTTTTAAAAGGAGCCGTGTGAAGCCGCCTTTATCTGATATTGCCTGATCGTAGTCTTTCAAATGCTTAAAACCAGCTTTTGGACTTCAACACCACGGTGAAAACAGAAGTATTTATACTGTTGCCTTTCACTTTCTGATGGATACTCGGCAACAACTGTGCGATTTAATCCAGCGTTTCAGCGGCACTTTGGTTACAGAGGTCTCCCTGCTGTTAAACTGTTGGACAGCCATGTTCTGACCGCTCAAAGCACTCGAACTCACTGCTGAACTATATGTAACAATTTTGTTTCTCGCTCTTTCAGATTGTTTTCAATAACAACTGTACCAACACCTCAGAATACTGAGCTGCAATTTAAACATCTTTAGCTGTTTTGTTCGTCACGGTCTTTCAGATTATTTCCGACACCAACTGTTCCAACACCTTAGAAAAATTAGAGTATTGATCTGTAGTTGTTTTGTTCATTGCTGTCTTTAATGTTTCTGACAACAGCTGTTCCAACAGCTCAGAATACTGAGTTGCAAACCAATCTGTTGAAAATGCGCTTCTCCCTGTCTTTCAGACATCCGACAACAACTGTGTGACCAGCTGAAGTGTCTGGACGTTAAGTTGGACACCGAGGTGTCCATTGTCTGCGAGCTACAGGAATTCTTCAAACGTCGAGCGGAAGTGGAACTGGACTATGCACGTAACCTGGACAAGCTGGTGAAACAGATGATAGCGCGTCACCGGGCAGAGAAACAGAAGTAAGGAATTAGACGTTTTTACCTCCCCTTTCGCTCTTCCTCTTCCTGCACCTTCTGGTTCTCCTCTTCCTTCTCCATCTTCACTTAATGGGATACAGTAGCTTGCATCGGCGTTCGCATCGCCTGTGTGTACGTAAGGATGCACGTAAAATACACGGGGAGAACGGGCCTTACGACCGCTTTTATGACCGGAAAGTCGGATACGAATATTCATGCAAGCCAGCCCTGGGTAGTTAGAATTTCTCCTACTTATCATTACACACTGGCATTTTTTGTTATTTGTAGGACTATTTGCAAGTCTAAGAACTACGAAACGATTTGTAACTAGGTTTTTCGGTCTAGCGCAGCAGACTTTAATAAGATGGTAACTATTTAGCAACGTATGAAATGGATGCATTGCGGGGCTGAAAGAAAAAGGCGCAGTTTGCAGCTGATGGGTACGGCCGTCCACATTGTCAAAAGCACTGCGATTAAATCATTGTATATTTTAACGTAGGCCGCGTTTGTTTGGGTTTGGGTGGTGGGGGGTGCTTTTGCTGGGCTGGTAGAATGGCAAAGCCAGACGAATTGTGCTTTTTTGGCACGCTCACACGCCGACAATTTAAACCCAGATACGTGGACCGCGGTCAACCTTTCAGTTCGTTTGGCAAAGCGGGGTTCATCTTCAGACGTGGCTACAGTTCTTATCACGAAAATTAAGGGCGCTGTAGTATGCACAGCGCTGTGCAACCTGTCGTGAGACAGGAAAAAGGAACGGTTTTGATTTTTTTAAAAAGTAGCACGCACCCTTGTATACGTGTTATATCGGTCATTAATTTCAGTCTGTCGCTGAATGAAAACAGAGTTCCAGAACGTTAAAATAACGACTTTTAGCTGAGATGAACCTGCTGATGGGAAAGCACCGGTAAGCTTCTCATCGGGAGTCTTTGGAGAAAACGGACCGTGTGCGGGAAGCTGGAGCGAAAGGATGGAGAAGAGAGATTAAATATTGCCTGCGTGACTCATCTGTATCGTGTCGGGAAGCTGGACTCTGTGAGTTCGCACGAGAGAGAGAGAGTTGGAGAAGGGTCGGGGAGAGAAACGAAGTTTGACTGTCTTGTTGTTGTTTTTTTTAAAAGAGGTTTACTTTTGGTTGAAATTTTCGGCTCGCCGCCACCTTCCATGTCCGCAGACTGAAAGCTAGTTTATGAACCATTCACACGGTCACATTGGCGCGAACCATTGTCGGGACCCTTGACCAACACTACTCACCCGCTCCCAGTCTCCTAGCTGGTCGTGGGTTGCGCATCGCTCAGTAGCCATGTGTGCGCTGCTAACAGAGATGGGGATGCAAAGAGAAACTACAGTAGTTAAAGGGGGGTAGCGGAGGTTGTACCCATGGTGACGTGAGCAAATGTCTCTTTGTACCCCTCCCCCTCCCCCCCAAAAAAAAATCGGGAAGACCGTAATACGGGAATCATGAACCCTTCTGCGAACATTTACCAAGTTAAGAAACGCATTCATCGAGGATTAGAGGGAAAACTGGTTCTGGTCAGGTAGGTACGGACGTCACATCTCGGGTAGCGAGAGTTAACGTGGAAAGGTGAGACATTTTAACTCCAAGTAACATGAAAAACAGTCAGCATGGCTGCATTGTGACCCGACCTTTCCAGCCGGCTGGTGAGTCATTTCATGTTCCCCTTTCTAACCGGCACTTTTTAATATCTCGTTCGTGCTGGTCTGTCATAGACTCCTCTACCTTTCCACAGGTGCAGGCAGTTGAGTATCGCTTCCAGACGTTTTGCTGTTCACCTGGGAGGGAGTGTTTAGAGGGTGTGCGTAGAGAGCGAGCCTTAGCCACACCTGACAGTGAATCAGCCCTCTGGTACTGACGATCATCAGTCACTATCTGACACACGGTCAGCCCCCGGAAGTATCAGTGGGGTGGTTGGGGATGTGGGTTGGGTTCGTGCCTAAGTGCTACGTGCAGGCGGTTTGACGTGCGTCTTCAGTATTCAGCCGACTGACGAGCCCGTGAGACAACTCATCGGAAGTGTCACGATATAAACACTCCGGTATCGGGCGAGTCGTCTGGCAGTTATTAAAGGCCACGCAGTCGTGTTTGCTCCCAGAAAAGGCTGATACGACATGTTCCGAATGTGCACTTGTCTTTCTGTTTTCCTTTTTAAATTCTGCAGGCGCATGGGACTTTTTTTTTCTCGCGGGTATGTGGTCTGGTTGGAAACACGTCTGCACCGTGCGTTCAGCAGTCTGCTGCTGCTTAAGTAGGCGTGTCACGACTGCGGGGTTGATGGGGGGTGGGGGGTGGGCGGTAGGCTGCATGGCCGTGTCCTTGAACGACATACGAAAAGCATTGACAGTTGTGGTCTTGAGGAGGGAGAAGCGATTCTGGAGGTTGTTGCTTCAGGTCGAAGGACCCGGTACGTGCTGGAACCGGCAGGACAGAACTGGAACCGGTTCTTACTCATAAGTCATGCCAACTAGAAAACGTTAAATGATCGCGGGTTTTTTTCACGGTCAGTCAGCAGTAAAGACATGTCTCCGCGAGCGAGTGGCTGAGTGGCAGAAATTTGTTTGATGACTACCACAGTACAGGTTTGCAGTTCGCGCTCTGTCACTACAAGGAGCTTGCCTAGTCACTTTTCGCGTACAGAGCAAATATGTCTTCAGGCAAGATTGGAATCTATGACCCACAGTTCTTATTGTCAGGCACTTGATCGCTATGTCAGCTCGTTATGTCATGTCACCAAATCGCCTGCACTCGTGTATGTGTGTGTAGGCGAGCCTGTGTGTTGTGGGCGAGCATGTGTGTGCCCCCACGCATGCGTGCCCGTGCATGCATCTGTGCGCATGTGTAAAGGGGAAAGAGAGGCTGACGTCAGCAGTTTATTGAGAAAACCCACTGGATTATTTGAAAGGGGAATATTCAGCTAGCATCCTGTGCATCCACACGTCAGTTACCAGAAGACGATAATCCAGTAAATCAGAGCTGCTGATGCTGTCAAATTCTGAGAATTAATGCACCCCCCCCCCCATCTTTCCTTGACTATCATCTTGAATATCTTTCTATTTGTTGCATGGTTATCAAGGAGTTAGACATATTTCAATAGAAACAGACAGGGTGGGGAGTGGGGTAGGTTTGGTTTTCATTCCTTAATATCCGGTTGCAAATGAAACAAAATGCCTATCAGGATGGTGTTGGTTGAGACAAGTTAACGTGCTCCCACACGTGGGACTGCTCTCGCAACACACGCCCCAGTCCCACCCAGTCACATTACACTGACACCGGGCCAACCAGTCCTAGTACTGTTCCCTGTAGTGCCAGGCGTCTGGCAGGGCAGCCACTAGATTGGCAGTTTTTAAGTCTTTTAAGTCTCGGCCGGGGCACGAACCGCCGACCTCCCGCCTCAGAAGCGGACGCCTTAACTGTTGGACCACTGAGGCGGTTGGAGGGGTGGTATTTGTTGCTTAACGTCCAGTCGCAAACTAGGTGCATATCAGGACGGTGGGAGCTTGGGAAAAAAAGCAATGGAGAGAGGAAACAGAGGAGAGAGGGATGACGGGAGAGGATTAACCTGATTAAAGAGGAAAGCGGGGATCGATGTGATGGACTAAACTGTTTGGCGCCGGGTGTTCCAGACAAGAACAATGGGCAACAATGTCAACCTATGCTTGCTGGAAACACCTTCTGGCCATCACGCGCAAGGAAAGCCAAAACCACACCGTCATGAGCGAGATCTACAGCAACCAGATGGTGCAGCGCTTGCAGGAGGTCATGGACAATTCGCAGCGCATCTACCGAAAGGTTGGCAGTTGTGACGTGTGTGTAACGAAAGGCTTGGGTATGTTCGTATCGTCATAATAAGTAATTCAAATAGATGGAGGAGCGGGACAGGGCTTAGGATTTCAGGATTTCTGGAAATTCAAGTTTTGTGAAGATATTAGCCTGGTATTTGGCGATTATGTCTACTCTTGGTGTTTTTTCCCCATCTCTGGATCGCTTGCAATCTTTTCTGTGATGATTGGGGATTGTCTTTATGTCAGTGTTTGGTGTAACTGATTAGCCACAAAAAAACTGTTTACATTTTTTTTTTTTTGCTGACGTGAACCAGTAAATAGATAATCAGGGTGTGTGTGTTTTCAGTGTCGAGATATTGGTGCAGAATCACATGACGACATACTGAAGGTTCTCAGCGAACTACAGAGTGTAAGTGTCATAGCTACATAGTATGTTTGCCACGTACCATAGTATGTGGATGGGCGATGCCTGTGAGCAGTTATTTGTAATCAAGCGGCCTACGGTGTATGGTGTGCCGTCTGATTGGATGGTTATAAGCGCATTTTCTGGTCATGCGGTGCAGTATGTGCTACGTGGTGAATGATGCAGGTGATGTGTGGACATCATGACATGAAACATGACGTGAGATGTGTGGGGAACTGTACGTTGGCATGGCTGGTTGACAAACTTTTTGACGCAAGGTGTGTGGCATGCATTCAGGCGATGAAGACCTACCACATCTACCAGGCAGACGCAAAGCAGGCGGAGGTGAAGCTGCGAAGCGTGGAGTCGCAGAAGGCCAAGGTGGAGCAGCAGCTGTCTGGCAAGAACAGCTCCAGCCGGAAACTCAAGGGCCTGGAGCGACAGGCTGAGAAGGTGGGCATGTCTTTGCATATCGTGCATCGCACCTGTCGTGTCATTAGGGGTGGGTATTTTACAGCTACTGTACCTCTTTCCTGGCATTCGTTTTTAATATATTAAACATGGATGTTAATGAATCTCTCACTGCAGGCAAAGTTTTAAACTCGCGTATTTCCCTGGTGTTCCTAACACCGATGTTGGTCTTGACGTGAGATAGGGTGGCCCATAGTAGCGTAGAAGTACCATGCTTCTTACAGACCCAGGAGATTCAGATCTTGTGTCTGGAGTTTATACGTACTCTGCATGCGGCACCTGTCTACAGGCAGGCTGTCAGTGGGGTTATTTAGTTATTCTGGTTTCCTGCCGGTTCCTCTTTCCCCCCCAACACACTTCATCACCCTTTACACTCTGTCATGCCTGCTCACGTGCATGTGGACGCACACGCACTCTGCCATGAGATAACCTTCATTGCTGCATTGACATTAACAAAATGCTCGTGTGCATCCGTGGAAGTGTCTGTGTAATGCGCTCACACACACATCCAAAAAAGAAGGGCACCAGCTTGACGAAGCGCTGCACACAATTACAGTCCATTGTGTGCAGTTAATGGGGTGGAGGATATCTTGCATTCGTGTTGCAAAGCTGCGCTGTGAGAGCTGTCTGCATGGAGAGGCTACAGGGGTCAGACAGTGCACCACAGAAGCATCGAGGCGGAAGTAGTCTGGGATGAAAACACTGGGGAGGAGAGGATGTTGGGGGAGGGGAATACGTTGAGCGTACAGAACTGATTGCTGGGAGGACAGCAGGCAGGTGGGATTCAAGTCTGTTAGATGTGCGATAAGAGATCATTTCACTGAATGCAGCCATTTTCATTTTTTTCCCCCACTAGATAGCCCATCAAGGATTTAATGCTGTTTTGCATGGTTCATTCCAACACTCACAGTAAATGTGCAGACACTGGAGTCTGGCTGTAATTTTGATGCTTGAAGGGTCGTGTCCTTAACCTTGTCTGTATGGCCATGTGACCAGCCAATATCTGCTATGTGGTGGCAACTTCAGGTATCAGGTGCTCTGAGTTTGCAGGCGTTTGTGGAGCCTGTTAAACGTGTCCTTTTCTCACCCCACTCTGTTACTCACTCTGTCCCCCCTCCCCACAGACATCCGGTCTGTTTCTTGTGGGTTTTTTTTTTAATTTCATTCTTTCATGCACTCTCTGTGTGAGTGCTGGTGGACAAAGAGATTTGACTTGTTGCAGTGAAGAGCTTTAACCAAGTTATGTTTGTCGTGTCTGTGTCTGTTGTTTGGTCAGCAGTGGGTGGAGAAGTGTATAGCACAGTGGGGCTCAAAGTACAATGTGTATCGCGCGGTTGGGTCTGAGACTGAGAACCAGGTGGCACGGCAGGGTCGCGATCCTGCTGTACTTCTGTTCTCTCAGACAGATGGTTCTTCTCTCGACTCCTTGCATGGCCTGCAGACAGTTCCCTGGTCCTTCCAGAGTCCCCCACCCTCCCCAGCCCACACACACACTTGCGTTCACAGACACATCTCCATCCCCAGGGGTTTCCTTTGGTCCTGAAGAAAAGCAACAAACAATTACCCTACGAGATTGTGTTGGCTGGGTTTGGCTGGCGTGGTGTGTGCCCTAGTGGTCGGTCTGGAAAGGTAGGACTTGCTGGCTGGTGTGGTGTGTGTCCTAATGGTTGGTCTGGAAAGGAAGGACTTGCTGGCTGGTGTGGTGTGTGCCCTAATGGTTGGTCTGGAAAGGTAGGACTTGCTGGGTGGCCTTGGGGTTTGAAGCCTGGTCACTGCATAGGGTAGACAACCCAGTCTTGCCTGGCCATCCACCAAAAAGACATCCAATATGTGGTGAAAAGAAGACAGCTGAAGGAAAATATTGTTCTTTCGGTAACTTAAGCTACTTAATTCTTTGCAGTCCTATTTTCTACCTGCTTCTGATGACAAAAAATTGCTAGCATCAATCTAAGGACCACTTGGTATGGTCCAGGCTTGGGGGGTGGGTGCGAGGAAAAGGTTTATGGGGGTGTGGGGAATAGGCTGAGCATGTACACATGTGCTAATTACATATGTCCACAGCAAGCATGAAGACTTAAATCTGTTGACGTGACCCTGACTTGACTTCTTTGCTACAGAAACAGCAGAAGTACTCGGAAAACAAGCTGAAGGCATTGAAGGCACGCAATGACTACCTGCTGTGTATTGAAGCGGCCAATGCAGCCATTAGCAAGTACTTCTCTGACGACATCTCCGATTTAATGGATGTGAGTATGGCGGCATGTCTGGCAGTCATGCCAGATTTAAGCTTGTTGATTTCCCCCGTTTTTTCATGATTTTGCATTATCATTTGTGAGAGTACTTCCTTCACCCGAATAGTTTAGTGTTCATCTTCGTAACTCACGCTGCCTATCCAGATATGTTTTGCTTTTTTAGCTGTTTGGTTTCTGTCCAACAAGCTTTAAGTCTGGTGGTTTCTGACAAACAGGCCTTGATGTACATGTATTTCCCTTGTGTCTCATGTGTTGTTGTTTTCGCATGAACGATAGGAGTGTGAACATTAATTGTTACAAGCAGTAAAATAATAAAACAAGTGACTGCAGTTTGGTGACAACAGGGAACTGAGCCAAGTGAAATATTTGTGCCATGCTGGTTTCAGAAGTAGTGTGCCAAAGAAACGTGATTTTACAAGTGTGTAGATGGTGGATTCACACTCTAATTGCCTAATGGATGTAGTGTGTGTCTAATTTCTAATTAAACGGACAGTGTGATGTGCCCACTGTAAAATTTTTTGTCTCATGAGCAATTTTGGATTTTCAGTGTGTATACACCTCTCAGAGCTGGTGTGTGTGTGTGTGCGTGCATACATATGTATGCATACCCGTAAGTGAAAAAATGAAAGAGAGAGAGAAAAAAAAAGGAGTAAGATGTGCACTACCAAAGTACTTGCTTTCAGAATTATTTGATGCCAAAACACACTTTCTGCACAAATAATTTCTCTGCCTGACTGTAACCCAACACACATATCTTAGCTTTTAATCTTTTCATAAAGGTCACAGAGCTGGGGAATGGAAATATTAGATATCAAGAACAAACTTGTTTAAAGTTTTATCAGTGTTTTGTTTCCATTCATTTTTATGTGTGGCTGTGTTTTTTCCAGCTGATGTCCATGTGTGTGTGTGTGTGTGCATGTTCATGTGTGTGCGTGTTTGTGTGGCATAGGTTCGATAAAGATTTCTGGGTGTGCACACATGCAGATTCACTTAAGTGTAGATGGCACACTGTCATTGTTCTGCTGTTGGATGTTGTAACTCTGTGTCACATAGTGAGCTGAGTTCACTCACAAGACTCCAGACAAATTCAGAAAGCAGGGTTGCCACCACAAGAGGGTCTGTTCCTGCAGAAACTGTTTAGATGGAATATCACCTAGAGCATCAGGAACTAATGATGGCTTATCACGAAGGGTCTTGGAGAACACGATGGCCTGGGAAGATCGGTTTTGCTGTGTCAAAGAGCTTCATTCTCCCAGTCGGATAACCTTCTTGCAGAAGTCATTATATGCTTCCAAAACTCTCATGTATGACAACATTACAGCCATAAGGAATGACCCAGTGGGTGCAAACAGTTTTTAAAGTGGGTTTTACTAAGATTAGGGATCTAGGGGTGTGTGCAAGGAGATATTTCTGCATATGACATTTCTGCAGATATGAAAAGAATTGATTATATTCAAGTGTTATATCTGTGAAATCGGATCCCCATGTTTCTTAATGTGTCATGGAAAGAGTGTCATTTACCCATCCCAGATTTTTGTTGGAGGTTTTCTTTCCAAGGTTGGTTTGCTTTTTGCATGACGCAGGAGTTGAAACTAATGTCTGTTCCCCTGTACACTGCAAAGAGTGTTCTCACAGTCTGTTCATTTTGTCCTTTTCTCCAGCCTTTTTGAGAATTCCACATCTGGTTCTCACAAAATCTTCACAACACTTGAATAGGCATATAATTTCTGGAATGCTATCAGTCTGTTTATTAAAATTCTTTAAAAATCTATTCTGTGATTCCTCTTATGCTTAGCAGGATCAAGGCTCAGAGTGATCTGTACAGGATTGAAAGCAATTCTTACGAGAATATTCATGACTGGTTCTGGGAATTTAACGTGGTAGCAGCAAGGAAACTGAACCAAGCTGGATTACATCGTTTCAGGGCACTACCTCTTGAGTGGACACAACTTATAACACAATCGAATGCTGTAAAATAAAGTACGAAGTATAAAACAAGAGAGGAAATAAGAACAAGGAAAACAGCAAGTATCTGATGCAAGGGGAGGTCAAGATGGACACTGCTTGGAAGGCACAGGAAGAGAAGTGCAGACGCTCATGCTTCTTTTCCTTCACGTGCCTTCCATTGATAAGTGTTTTGTTTTATCTTGTCTGTCTTAGTAATCTGTTCAGCTTGGTTCAGTTTCCGTATTGTTACCACATGATTTATGAGGTCAAAAGTCACAGTTTGATCGTTATTGTGTTTTGATCATTGTGATTCACCCTTAGATTTCCTTTGGGCGGCAGGTGTTGGATATTTGTGCCTGTGGGTATTACATATTTGCATTGCATGATTTCAAAGAATTAAAATAGCTTCTTGCTGGGGTGTGTGTGTGTGTGGAGGACAGTCTGTTTGTTTCTGTATTTATTTTTTTTTAGATATAATTGTTCTTTTGCTTAGACACAGTAGATCTGATCCACAGTTAGGCCATTGCTGCTGCCCCGTGTTGACCAACCTTTGCTGTTAGGCTGAACCACTCTGTAAAGTCATCCAGCAGAAGACAATCCTTATGAATTAGCTTGTTCTCTTCCCTTGAGACTGACAGCATGGTGTTGTCTCTGTTGCTTGGAGTGTCTCCTGTTGACCTGGTTTTTAAGAGTTATCTAACCTGCTCCCTTAGACTAGATTCCAGGATTGCTGACAGTCAAGATTAAAATGGCTGATTTTGGAAGTTCCTGCAGACAGCCTTCCTGTAGACAGCCTGGGCTTTCAGGCTTTCTTTGAGGTGAGGTGTAAACAGGGGAATCAGCAGACTGGTTATCAGGTGCCAGAGATAAAGATGTCTGCTTGCAAGTGGTGTAGTATTTAAAGGGAGGCAAACACCTCCCACCCACCCCCACTCACGGTATCCTCCTCCTCCTGCTCTGCCATCATTGTGAGGAAGGAGGGGTTTGAAGGGGTTAAGATTTCAGCCACATCAGGGTCTGGATCTCTGCAGACTGCACCTTCTTCTTGCATGCACATCTGTATATGTTTCTCTCTCTCTCTCTCTCAGAGTGTGTGTGTGTGTGTGTACATGTGCATGTCTGTATGAGTGTGGTTTGGTGCGTGCACCCATACATTTCAGATGGAGTGGGATGAGGGTGTAAGATGGAGGAAGTGCAGAGATGGAAAATGGCCGTCTGCTAAACTGTTTACCTTGTTTTCCCGCTGGGAACATAACAGCCACTATCTGAAACAGCATGTTTTGATGGGCATTTGTTTATAGACCGGAGCCTATTTATCATCATGGAATATGGTAACAACTTGAAACTTGATAGCTCCACACTTGAATTCTATTGCTGTTCGCAGACCCTTGTGGTGTTTGTAGCGTTTTTTCCCTTTGATGGCTGAAGTAGGCCATCTTGTGTCACAAGGCAGTCTGGCTGAGTGAAAACATCAGTTATTTTCCTGATAGTGCTGTTAATGTTCCCCAAAACAAAAAATTTCATTAATGTTGCTAGAATTGGGTTCAACACTGATAGGCTATTTGGAAAAAATTGAGCAGTTTGGAGTTTGTGCAGCTGGGCTTGGAATGAGAGCAGCATTTATGATGGCAATTACTGTTGATGAGGCAGCTGGGGGGCAACTGTCAGCATGTGAATGGCATGTAAATGATGGATTAATGGGAGAGAATGGTCGTTATACACATTCAAACTGGTGGTGAGCGGAGACTAATTGCTTGAAAAGGAAAGGTTTTTTTTTTTAACTTTATTACTGTGCGTAACATCAGGGGTGGAGATGAGACGAAAGAACATCAAGTCATGGGATAAGGATGAAAGTGATACCAAGGGGCTCGTGTTGACATGGATGGTGGTTGTCACTGTTGCAGTGCATGGACTTTGGCTACCACAACTCTGTAGGGAGAGCCATGATGATGTACCTGTCCATACATGAGCACCTGCGAAATGAGCACCAGAAGTTTGTGGACTCGCTCAACAAGTGCATCACAGACCTGGACTCACGAGCCGACAAGCAGAAGTTTATGGAGCTAAACAACCAAGTCTACATGCTGCCAAAGAAATTCGAGTTCCAGCCTTTTAAAGGAGATGAGGTCAGTAGCTTTCACTGTCTCAACCCTCTGCCCACATCCCCTACAAACCTTCCATACACACACTTTTTTTTTTTAACACACACCAAGCCTGGGTGGTCAGATGGCCTGGCCTCAAAATTGTGGAAGAATGCGAGGAGCAAGAAAAAAACAGCATGGCCAGTTCTGGACAAACAGACAAACAGACCTGCAAGGTTCATGCAGTTCCCCAACATTCCTAGATGTTAACACGCTACTGACAGTGGAAAAGTATGTCAGTCATGTCAGGAGTTTGCAGCTGTGTAAATTCTTTGCTCTTTATTTATTTAGTTTTGTATTTTTTTTCCTGTTTCTTCCATTTGTTTTGTTTTGTTTTGTTTTGTTTTTGGGGGGAGGGGTTCCATCATGTACAGATCTGACAATACATGCAAACCAAACATGTTGCGTTGTTCCTCAGATTCGGCAGATCAGTGCCCAGAAGGAAGTGCAGGAAGATCTGGTGCAGCGCTACAACACCATCACTGACCGTCTCAACAGTCTTAAAGTAGAAAATGATGAGGTGGGTGGCAGATCTCTAGTTGTAGTGTGAACAGTGGTGCCAAGACGTGGTGTTCCTATCAAAATTGTAGGGGCTGAGATGGAATACATGTAGTCTTATAATGTACACCACCACAACACAAGAAAAGCCTTTCAGATCAAATTTATGTATATTTTGAGGATTTCATTGTCATTTAGGGCAGCAGATAAACTGCTCCCTGTTTAGGGCTGCAACAGTTTGTTAAATATTAGTGCATGTTCGTCATGGAGCTGGCCAATTTCACTAGAGGAAAAAAAACCTTGTCAGCTAGGCATATTTTGTACAGTATCCATTCAGGCTTGCATAGCATTTATTCTGAATGTGCCCAGAATGCAGCTATTTCTCATTTGCAATGTGGCCGGTGTTGGGTGTTTGCTCAGGTGTGGAAGACGCTGGAAACAACGGAGAAGGTGTTGGTGGACATGATTCAGGTGAAGGACTACGACATCACACGCTATTTTGTTGAGGAGCTTGCACCACCCCGGTCTCCGCATGAAGCAGCGAAGCACAGATCCGATCGGATAGAAACGGAGTCATATTACCTAGAGGTAGGTCTTGTCAGTTGTACAGGGTCTGTTTATTTGTGTATTTCTGCAGTTTTACTCCCGACTTTAAATGGCAACACTGTGCATTTGCACATGAATGTGTGTGCCCGCATGCATGTTTGTGTGCATGCGTATTTCTGTAGCTTGGCTACAAGCTGTGAATTCCGAGACAGTGTTCATGTAAGCGTACATGTATGCTGTTGTCTGACTGACCTTCAAATGTGTTGGGATGTCTGCTTCCAGAAATTTCGTGAATACACAATAAGCTGCAACCGGTTGGCACGACTTCAGAGCAAGTTCAACCAAATTCAGAAGGCTATAGGTGATAACCAGATTTCTACTTCAGGGACCACAAGGTACACCATCTGTTTGCACACCTACTGACAGTTAATGACCTTTCAGTAGTTAATCTTCGTTTGGGATGGAGGTGAAGCTGAGCCTTGTTTGTGTCCTATGAAGCATGTTTTACATAGATGTTGCTGGGCCTTTCCTGCTGTGGAAAGATCACGAGATGTGTGTGTGCTGTTGGTGTCATACCATATCTTGTCCATTTAAATCTTCCTTCTCCGCATGCTCCATCCCACTTTTTTCTCTCTTTTTTTTAAATATTATCAGGGCTCCTGCTCCACCACCCAAACCCAAGAAACGGCGGATAGGTCGAACTCCACCTGTTGGGCAGCCGAAGCTGTTTGGGGGTAGTCTTGAGGAATACATAGAGGTATGATTGCTGTCACTGAACATAAACCATTTAGGATCAGCGTCACCGGTAATGTCATAAGCAATTTGTCCTGCATTTATTCTGCTTGTGTTCTTTCATTTTTCTGGTCTGCCTCTGGTCAGATACTTTCTTTTTTAACGTTCAAAGCATTACTTAGCATACAGAGCCTAGTTACTTACCCTACTTTGTTGAATAACATACAGTCTCTTTTCATGCCATGGTTTGCTTTTCTCATTCCGGTGAAATGTTAACCTACATTATATTTTAAATTTTAATTGTGAGTTACATGGCTGTGGTAGTACCTCCTTTCCACTGGTCAGCAAAGCAACCAAAATGTCATGTACGTTTCTTGACCTCAGCGTTCTTCAGTGGGTAACTGCAGTGTTCACATGACCTTGAGCCTTCCCTAAGCACCTTGTGCCCGGCAGTGAGGTTATGACCATTCATCCTTGATGGCTGAATTCGTAAACTCTTGATGGCTGAATTCGCCATTTGTAATGTGCAAGTTGTGGTACATGCAGGAAGGGGAAATCGAGTTTCACAGCCCGCAGCAAGCAGCCATCACAGTGTGCTGACTTGGCTTTCCACCCTCTTGAAAGAGCAAATGGGTGTGCCTGGTGCAAAACAGTTTTTCAAGACAAGTGAAAGCTGATGTTTATTGCTTGACTGGGGGGAGAGAACTCCTCCTTGCACATAATCTTGAGGGATCAAGTCGTTCGCCACTGTGCCAGCAACCCTGAGCAGCATGGTTTCGCTCCCTTCATCATCTCCCCATATGCTGGCACCTGCTGGGAGTGCAGAGTTAACAGCTGCGAGCATTTTTACCTCAGAGGAAAAGAAAAAGATTAGCAGTTTAATGGCTGCAGCTAAGCTAGGGCTTGACAGCAGTGGTGGAGCCCAGTGAGCCTGTGTTCAGTTGCTAAGAAACAGCATTTCCTTAATGATCTGAAGCTGTCTTAAAACTGGCTTGCTGTTTTTGTTGTCTAGGCGACTGGCGAAGAGATCCCCCTTATCATCAAGAGCTGCATCCGCGTCATCAACCTATATGGTAAGCTTGAAAATTATGATGCCAATTGCTTGTCTGCACCTACTGCTTGCATGGGGAAGTTGAAAAACCTGAAGAGAGAGTGTGCTTGTGAGATCTGGGACGACAGTTACAGTGTTTGCAGTGTAACTTTATGCCTTGGTGGGATAACCGTGGCCCCATTGCTGTTAACATGTTCAGGATACTGACTTGGTTTTGTTGATGAGACACTACCAGCAGTACACATTCAATTGTTGATGACAGTTAGCTTTCTTTGGCACTGACATGCCGGTGATGATTACGTTGACAGGCCTGCATCATCAGGGTGTCTTCAGAGTTTCTGGAGCTCAGGTGGAGATAAATCATTTCAAGAATGCTTTTGAATCTGGTAAGTGGCTGTTCGTCACGGAAACTCGTAGCTCTTGAGCATTTCCCTGACAAGAAGTTAGGAATCTGTTGCTACTGTTGCCATTCATTAACAGATACGCTGAGACGCTACATCTCGCCCGTAAGCGTAGTACACCAGCTCCGTCGAGCTAAACCTTGGCATTCAGTTAGAGTTTAATAGCATTCTTTCACATGCACATCAACAATGAAACATTCCTTTATTCAAAGACTTCATTAAGGGTCTGCGTTCCTTGCTGTCAACATGAATACACGCATCCATGTCTTGTTTCTTGCTTTCCTCCCAATTAAACACGTGCCTCGCCTCTTGCCACCACTTGAATCTATCTTGGTGTACAGTATAAGGATTCTCCAGTAAAATTTCATCGGACTTCCAGTCTTTCAACAAAGTGACCCATGATGCGGATGATATCACATTTAATTCTGGAACCCGCAATCCTTCACATTGTTATAAAGTTACAGGGTTTTTCATTCTGCAAGGGGGATAATTACTCTGAGATAACATACATGAATGAGAAGAACCAGTGCAACAGACAATTTAGTGGATGTATTCTCTCCAATGTGACCACAGTGTTGCTTTCTGTCTTGAGTGACCAGCATTTTCCTGTCCCGCATGGCCAGAATGTTCAGTCAGATTGTGTGTTTCAGGTGAAGATGCCCTGGGAGAAGTTGTGGATGCTAGCGACATGAATTCCATTGCTGGTGTCCTCAAGCTGTATTTTAGGGAACTGCGGGAGCCCCTGTTTCCCCTTCATCTCTTCGATGCCCTGGTGGAGTGCACACGTAGGTGTTCGTTCTTATTCCCATCCATCAAGGTGTGTGTGTGTGTGGAGACGAGAGGGATGTGGTAATGCTTTTTAGGAGATTCTAGTTTAAGATGTTTTGAACTTTTTCTCACAGGTGAGAATGATGTCCAGAGACGACTGGAGAGAATCAAAGATCTGCTGGCAACCTTGCCTCGATCTATATTCATCGTCATGCGCTATCTCTTTGCCTTCTTGAATCAGTAAGATTAAAAGTTATTGAGAACATTGCCGTCTCATATTTGTGATCACCATTTTGATGATGATATTCTTTTGGGAAATGTTCTTTCTGAACTCGTTCTTTTATCACTCTTTGCAATTACATCAAATTTTTTTAAAATCCACTCAAAAGTTGACGTAATCTTTTCTGGTTTGATGGATATTTGAATATGGTCGTCAGAGGAGAGTCCAGTTGTAAGAACTTTGAGGTGTTTCTGCTGTTTCAGTATGTACAGATTTCTGCCATTTTTGTGGTTTATTTAAAACCATTTGATCTCTGATGTTCTGTTTGTCCTTTGTGCAGCCTTTCTGAGTACAGCGATGAAAATATGATGGACCCATACAATCTTGCAATCTGCTTCGGCCCAACGTTGTTGCCCATTCCACCAGACCGTGATCAGGTGTCATACCAGGCCTCCGTCAACGAGATCATCAAGACGATTATCATGCATCAGGAAGAGATCTTCCCCAATGACGGTGGCGAAATCTATGAGAAATGCATTCTGGAAAACAGCCGGTATGCCTTTTTTCAAAGACCTATTGAGATCACACATTCCTTCCAAAGTAAGATCTTCTAGCTTTTAAAAGGGTCTCAGGGCAGAAAACAGAAAAATGTTGAGGGTGCTGCTACGTTAGAATGGCACGTTTTTTTTGTTGTTGTTTTTTGTTTATGGGTTCCCTGATTTTATTTTGCAATTTCTTTGAATTAAATACGGAGAGGCTTTGCTTTGTACCCTTTGCTTTTGGAGAAGAATGTTTTCTTCCACGGTCACAGTTGGATATCGTGCTGTGACAGCCAAGTTATAAAAATAATGGTAATTGCAGGAACAGCGTCGATGCTGTGGATGAAGATGATGAAGATG
Organism: Lanistes nyassanus; assembly: GCA_004794575.1. NCBI lineage: Eukaryota > Metazoa > Mollusca > Gastropoda > Architaenioglossa > Ampullariidae > Lanistes > Lanistes nyassanus. The sequence continues at coordinate 96,103 of SMGT01009668.1, forward strand.
AGACTAGCTCCATCCCTAGTGATGAAGAAGGTAAGGCATGTCATTTCCAAGCAACTTGGGTCTGACGATCACTTTCTGTCTTGCACTTTTCCCTTGAGCCTGTTCTGCACTTGGACTGAGTCTAATAATTTGTAGTCTTATATCTGCATCGAGTGCGAAGTCCACTCCATTTGTATACATGTAGTTCATACTCAAGGTGTAAGACCAAAAGACTTCACACTTTGATCTGTAAAATGTAAAGTCTGTGTTAATGGCATGTACTTTACAAGCTGCTTCTGTATGAATGTGCAATAGATACGGTGAGGTGGGGGGGGGGGCGCTGGTTATTACTTGTGGAGATGGTAGGAAATAATTTGCAAAACTTGTGGAAAATATGGCATAAAATAAGGAAGGATGTGTGCTGAAGTGGGGAAAGTGCAAGTAATTTGCTGACACTAAGGTGTCTTGCCAGATTTCAAGTAATGTGTTTATTTCTCAAAGCAAAAATTATTTAAACTTAGTTCTGGAGAGGAGGTGGGGGTTAGGTACCCATGTAACCTTCGGGATGCATGTTAAGGAGCTTAAAACTGGACAAATTAAATAGTTGAATGTTTGTTGAAGAATTCTTCATGATATGTAAAACCTGCAGGGCAGCTAATTGTTCCAAGCACAAGTCGAGAAGTCTTCAGCAAACAGTTGACTGTGTCCTGTTAAGAAAAGCCTTGAAGAGCTTAAATGTTCAATCTATTTTTCTGCTTGTGACATCTCGGGCTATGTTCTACACAGTAAACATTGAATTTGACAGAATTTTACAGAAGCCAAAGTGCATGCAGTGTAAATGCATGGACGGTGTACTACACCACCACCAGCACCACAGTCTGCTCTTATCCTCTCTCTATCACACACACGCACACAAAAAAACACAAGAGGATTTGATACACACTAATATCCAGAATGCAAACAACATTAACTGTACCAATATGAGGTATTACAATCCTTTTTCAGGTTCTATATTTGGTAAGACTCCATATTCTGTGGCACTTGCTCATGTCTGTGTGTCTTTTTGTCTTATTTGTACGACACTGTCGTTTCCAACATACATGGTTGTGAGAGTGCTGTTTGTAGTCTCTGTAATGTGTACGTGTAACCCTAGCCGAGAGAACTCACAGCCTTATATAACACATGCGGACTAATAATGACCTATGTGGTGTCCCTTGCTGATGCACCATGCACCGTGATGTGTCGAGTTGCATGCACTGCATACTTCTCATTCTGCATCCGTGTCTTGTTGGAAAACAGCATCTGTGCTTGACACTGTTCAGTTTTCGGTGGTTTGTTTCTGTTGACCTCCCCTTGAAATGCAGTCAGATTTACAGCTTTAGCACCGTTGGGGACGACTTGATTGGAAGTTGTTAAGAGATGGTCAAGGTTTTTATGTTCTCACCTTTATCTGGTTTTTAAAAAGGGGGGCAGACATAAGATATTGGTATGGATATAATTCAAGCGTATCTCCTGACCCCCAAGTAGAGATTTAGTTCAGTGCTAAATGTACGTAGGATTTTAACAGTAAAAGGTTTATCCATAACTTTCATATGCATACCTTCAGCCAGAGCTGTTTAAAACAGTTTCTTATTGCTTTTCAATTTTATGAATCCGGCAGCAGTCAGATTTAATATCACTGTTACTGCATATGCTATTAGGATTTTATTTTTTGGTAATGGAGGTAGTGTTGGAGGGATGTAAATTTACACAGGGCCCAGGTAAGGTTGAAGGCAGGGTAGACTGTAAAAAGTTCAACTGGGGGCAGGCACCTCAACTTCCACCTCCAATTTTCTTGTCTCTGTAACGCTGTCACAAGTCTAGCCTGTTAGCCATGAGGTAATCGCACTTCTCATTGATACATCCTGCAACATTGTAGCACATATGTAGCCTACTTCACTCTGTCATTTCATAGAACTTCACCGTGTACCAGTATGTTTCATGCCAAATGCTCTGATTTCATTACTTAACCAAGTTATCAAGTCGAGCCGTTCAGGAAACTTGTTGAGAAGCTGACCATCTGCACTCCCTCGGTTTGCTTGATCATTTCATTTCGAGTGTATCTCTTGTTCTTGGGCATTGGACTTTTGTTTTAGAATAGGTTAAAAAAGTGATTTGTCTTGCTGTTCAGTGGTACAGATGTTGTAGCTTGCTGCCTGTCTTTGGCCTTTTTGTTGTTTGATTATCATCAGGACTTTGTTTGATTATAATCAGGACTTTGGTGGACTTTGTTAAAAAGAATGTTGTTGCATAATGTGGTATGTTGGCATGAAGTTACTGTCGTCTAAGTTAAACCAGATGTTGGTGGTTGCATTTTTCAAGACTATGTAAAAAGCATGCTGATAGGTGTCAGTTAAGACCTGCCATGGCTTATGTCCTGAATCTGAATCTTTCAGGATGCTGGTTCAAACATAAGAAGTCATAGAGATTTTTTTTTTTGGGGGGGGGGGTGGATGCAAACATTTATACAAAAAGTAAATTGCACATTTAAAGGATAATTTTCATAGTTTAGCCAGATGTACAAATTATTCTCAGTGCAGATCTTAAATAATTTTTTTATCACTGTTACATTAGCTTTTCCTACTTTATAAATTTCTTGCTATTCAGTTAAGCAAAGAGAGGCAGGGTTGTTTTATAAACTATCAGACATGCTAACAGCCTCTTATCAGCACCCTGAAAATGCTGAAGGAAGACTAGCATTTGTGCCCCCTGCTGTTGTCCATTAGCCTTAAAGCCAGGTTTGTTTAATGTTGCTGCTGAAGATGGTGGCAGGAGACACAGGTGCTGGGAAGAGCCTGCTGATTGCTGGGTGCTGTAGAGCTGCAATGTTGAGTCTGTCTCAGAGTGAGCCAGCCTTGTGACCACTGTCAGCTTTTGAGGCCATTTGAGCTGCTTGCTTGGCTGCCTGGATTTGTCATGTTGTTTCACAGTGCAGACTTTGATAATTTTTTCCCCCCTTTTCGGCATGAGAAGTTGATTAGGTTGGACCAGTCTTTTTTTTTTAAGAACTAACCTCTGAATTCAATTCTGGTCTTGGATCCCACATGTTGGGCAGCTGACAAATTACAGGATTGTAAATGATCGGGTCAAGGGGGTGGACCATAGTACAGGGATAATGGTTGTCACTACAGGGTGTTGTGGGGTTCAGATCCCTTGTCTGGCACACATACTTTATCTGTTGACAGGGCTGGCTGTCGGTTTTCTCCAGATGCCCCAGTTCCTCCCCCATCCTATCACCCCAGTAACTTCAGTGTCGTCTTCCTTCCTTCCCTTTTACAGAATATACCTGTAGTTGCTGTCCTGACGTTGATGAAAACCTGATCAGGCCAAGGCTACCCTCGTTTGTTTTTTTTTTGGGGGGGGGGGATTTAAATGCAGGATTCAAGTGACAAGGTTTTGAGCAACGTTTGCTGGAGAACATTTCACTGAAAATTTTATGAAAATACGGACAGGTATGTTTAGTAGTTTACCAAAATGAAAATTCAGGGTAGTGTACCTTACCCCGGTACTTTTGCCATGAGGTCCTTCTTGTGTCGATGCATTTTTTTCCCTTCTTAGTCCTAACTGGAATTCTGTGGCAACAGATGCTTTTGTGTGTTGAACACTTTATTATTAGAGTTGTTTAGTGAAAGAACAATTTTAGGGTGCAGTTATCTTTTCTTCATACAGAATCAGGTTAGTAACTGCAGAGAAACTTTTGTTGTTTGTGACACCTCTATCTAGCCCACTTATTTACAGAACCAGAAGTGAAGGAAGCTGTAGCTCTACATGACTTTGAGGGCCGGTCTGGTCGAGAGCTGTCTTTCAAGAAAGGACAAGCTCTGATCCTGTACACACAGGTATCTCACGACTGGTGGGAAGGATGTTGCCATGGGCAGGAGGGACTTATCCCAGACAAGTACATTTCCGTCAAGCAAGCCCAGTGAGTTTCTTTCACAGCACCTTTGTACAGAGGTTTTTTTTTAAAAAACAACAAAAACTATGCTATCTCTTGCAAAGATTTATAATGCTGTATGTTTGGTTTTATAATGTTTGGTTTGATTATGGATTCTGTCTGCAGGAGTTTTAAGAGTAAGTTTTATTATGTTGTCTGTCAGTGTTGACACCAGTGCAGCATGCCCCAACTTGGATGTAGGAAGTCTTATGTCTTAGGGGTTAAACATCCTGTTTTCTTCATTGATGGAGATGAAATGGTTGCAGGTAGTTTACTTGGTTATGGAATGCTGGAATTATGGAAAAATGTGAAGTCCAGCAAAATCTTAACAGACACACAAAGACATTTTTGTGGGGAAAATATCCACTGCACTTAAGCTACAATCATTAATGTATGTGTGTGTCTGAGATCAAGTTCATTATTTTCAGTTATTCATTACTATTTGGGTAAATAACTTGGATTGGTTGGTTTGCAGTCGTGATGATGCTCAGCATCAGAGTGCAGAGGACAAAAGCAGTTCCACACAGTCCCTGCCTGCCAGAGGTGTCACGCGTCAGGTCAGCAGTGACTCGGGCTTAGAGGCATCGGACAAGTCCACCACCTCAGCCTCCCAACCAAATATTGTAATTCGAGAGACGGACATCATAGGGGTGGAATCGCCAGACCCCACCCCTCTCTCGATCTCTTCAAGCAACACCTTGGGATCACGCGACATGACGTCAAGCGTGTCAAGTGGCAGTGACCTGTCACCCATCCAAGAGGACCACGAGCAGCATCAGACCAGCACGATGTCAAGCCGTTCGTCTTTGACGGACTCTTCTATGTCCACATCCATCACGTCGGAGAGTGGGGCGGATGAGCTGTCTTTGGACATTGATCATGCCCTGGAGGAGGTCATGGCTGGCCTGAAGTCACTAGAGATGCAGCAGAAATCGGACAAGCGCATGAGCTTGCCTCTGGTCAAGTTGAAGCAAACGCCCAAGCACACCCCCGATTTGGTGCTGGACCTCCCTGAGGGCTCTAACACTCCCCCTTCCCATGATTCCAGCGAGCCTGAAAGCCCCACTACGGCTGCAGAGACTTTTGCCAAGTCGAACCAAGGCACCCTCAAGAAAGCTGGCGCCCCTGTCATCTCTTCCTCCATGACGGTGACGGTGCCTGCCACAGGGGCACTGTCTGCCTCGCAGTACCAGCGCAACACATCCCCCGCCAATCGCCTGAGTATTTCCAGCGAGCCAGGTGACCTGAGCTCGTCTCAAGTACATATGTCGACATTCAGTTCCTCACCATTCAAGCGCAGTCAGCAGGCCAGCATGCCCAGTGTACACCAGATTCGACAGCAGGCCGAGTTCATCATTGGCCTCACCAGTGGCAGCATTCCACTGGGAGGTGGTGGACTAGGAGATGGTGGTAGTCCTGGGGGTATCCAGGGCACAAAAACTGGTCAGAGTCCCACTCCCCCACCTGTTGCTCAAAAGCCTAAAGTCCCGGTGAAGGTGAAACCACCAGTGATGAAGAAGCCCTCAAAACCAGAACCACCCACCTCGGCTTCGGCTTCTGCTCAACCTGTGGAAACGGTGCCAAAGGTATAGACCATTACTGTGCATTATCTCCAGGTTCAGATCCCTAGAGACGCGGGCAGACTTCTGTCTCTGGTAGCCATGTTTCTTGTCAGTGCTGCCTTCATGCTTTTTTGCAGCAGTTGGCAGCTTGTTGAACTAGGCATGGGGAGCCATGAAGGACAAAAAATAGCAACGACTGCAAATCTGATGGGTCTTGTGTAGGCTGTGCAAGATCTTGGCATCTGCTGATTGTTGTGTTAGCCAAGATTTCTTTCCAAGTTGGAATGCTTCATGTCAACATTTTATTGTGACGAGGATGGAGATGGTGTTCAAGCCACCCCTAACAAGGACAGTGCAGAACATGCTCTTGTTGCACTTATCACTGTAATGTTCTGTTGCCTTTAGAAAAGGCATGTTTAGTGTTTAGATATAAGCTGTCCTCAGGGAGAAGGTGGGTGGGGTCAGTTCTCTCTCTCCCCACCCCAAGTAGACAGGAAGCTCACAAAAGCATTCGCTGTTTCCCAGCGAAGTTCCAGTGACATTTCTCAATACTCTTTGTGAGCTGCGCAGTGACAGAGTGATGTGCACCAGCATGACTGCTTGAAAGGCACAAGCACTTCCTTATCTGTTGTTGGCTTTCCATTGGAAACATTTCAGTGCTAGCTACATGGGGGGGAAAACATTGCATTAAATGTGCAATGCATATAAAAGCCCTCCTGTAGTAGATAACTAACTGCTTCATTTGAGCTAGAAAGTCTTGACGTTCACCAAGATGTGCTTTTTGGAAAGATGAAAATAAGGACAGTATAGAAGTAGAGATGACGTGCATGAGGCAGTTTAAAAGATCTGATGAAGTGAATGGAGTGACCCTTCATCCCACACCTTCTGGCATTGTGTTTGTGCATCATAATTTGCTTATAAATTACGGTCAAATTCTCAGCAGTGACTGCTAGATGGTTGTACAACAGCCAAACATTGCTCACTTGTCTTGGGTCATTGGTCATCGGTTCTTGATAAGTCTATGATTTCAGGACGATAGCTGTGAGTGCCAGCTGAGTGCAGTTCATGATTTAAACACTGAAGTGTGTTTTAAGCGTTCAGTCACCAGAGTTGCTTCCAGCACTGAAAAAGCAGTGGTTACTTGTCACAGAGAGGCTTGGGACCTGGCGGGGTATGGTATTCAGTGTATAGATATACATAGAATTAAAGCTCTTTGTACAGGCTTGACACAGGGGTTATCAAAGACTTGGCTTTATTCAGAGCAATGGATGTTTGATCCTCCAGCTGTAGGTTCAAGAGGAAATGCAAGTTGCAATATCAGAATAGAATTTTATAGTCTCCTATGTGTGATTATATTTTCTCATCCACTGTTTAGCATGAAAAAAAGATTGCATGCCTGGCTAATCACATTTCTCTACAATTGTCTTGTCCTTGAAACCAATAGCAAAATTGGGCACGTGTTGCCTGCTGTGCATGCTATTAATCATAGGAGACCATAGCCGTCAGAATGAATGTCAAGATGGGCTCAACACAGAATAAGCTTTGCACACACCCACACATGCGCGTACACAGCCAGCCAGAAACAAATTTCACTGCACCTGACGAGCAAATATGAAAGTCCCACCATCATATGCAGCTTATCGTTGTGTTTAAAATGTACACCCACTTGCAAACTCCCAGCTTGTACCTTCCTCCCTCTTAAGCAGAACAGAAGTACCAGCATACATGTAAGGCTGTGCTGTGTATTGTATGCTGATTATCTGAGGCAAGAGAGTGTGAATGATAAGAACTCAAGATTTTCTTTCACATTAAAATCTGCATTTACTACTTGCATTTGTTGTCTGTGTCTAAATTCAATGCTACAGTTAAGTACATGCTGCAGAACATGGGGCATTTTGTTCATGACATTACATCCATGCAGCTGTCATGAGAATTCTAAAACACATCGAGATGAATCCACTGCAACTCCAGCGCATGATGACTAGAGGCAACGTTAATACAACTGTCAAATGGTTGTATTACTCAAAAGTCTATGATTTTCAATGAATTTGAAAAAATAATACAGCAAAGTCATAGCAAACCTTCATTATGTCGTTTAACTCTTTGGACTCACATCGAAATGGCAGTTTCCACGGTCGCAGTTACCGCTCGAGTTACATCACAACGCGTTTTCAAAAATTCCTGCAGACACACTAGACAGTAAAAGATAACTCATTCTGGACCCATTGGAAATCTCTATCATCAGTTGTATCCTTTGCGCTGTTTAAGTTTTAAAATTTAGATTCGGCTTGCTGATAGTTTTTTTGGTGAGTACCAGTTTACCAGGACAGTTATGTAACTCACCAGAAATGGCTGCCAGATGGAAGAGCAAATTTTAAATCGAATCAACTCTGGTAGAAAAAGATACTTAAAGTATAAATTAGGCTGAAAGTTCAGAGATTTGACTAAATCTTGGATTTTATTCAAGGTCAGAAAGTGATCATAATATACAGTTCAGAGATGTCGAAAGCAGGCAAGCAGTGACATGCATAATTTATTACCAATGTTGGGCATTTTTTATTTCCCGCGTACATTGACACCAAGCAGTAATATTTAAACTTTTCCAATAATAATTCTTTAAGAATTTTAAAGTCCAAGAATTGATCTTTCCAAATAAAATATATTATTGAAAATGTCTTAGTTTATTAGCAATATTTTTTAAACGTCAATGTGCGAGGTCAGTGTCATAAACTCAATCCATGCTGTGCAAGAGCAAAGAGTTGAAACAAATTTTGGAAAAATGTCCTTAGCTGACTAATTCCATAATTTAGTTGGTGAGCTTCCTGCTCTTTAAAAATATAACTGAAGTGTTGTGAACAAAAAAGCCTAGCTAAAGTCTACCTCAAGAATCAGTGGCTATAAAAATAACCACATCGTACCACTAAAAAGAGAAAATAGCTTCTCATGCAATATTTGCCCACTAGTTCTAGTATAGTGTTTTCAGATCAACTGAAGATAATATTTCAAACTTCTCTTGTTAAAGATCACCTTCTATAGCAGTGCACTTGCGTTTCCAGCAGAAATGTATTTTGAATCTGTAGATCAATATGGGGGGTAATTTTGTCATGTTTTAGTTAACTAAAGGGAGATCACTACATACAGAATGAGCTAGTTTTGAATCAGTGGTTTCTTCCCTTACACCATTAAATTTTTCTATACAGTATTCCTTTGTAAAAATTATTAAATCTATTCATGGGATCTACTTCATGCTTACAGCTTACATATCGTAGTTGTGTTTCATGGAAACCTGCATGCCAGTTAAAATTACATACAGCTTTGAAGAGCTGGAGATGTCTTAGATGACTGCTTGAATTTGCAGATACCAGAATGCTAGAAGGCTGTCACTATTCCCACAAAGGAATCATTTAGGATTTCTATGGAACCGATGCTGTTGTCAAACAGGTTTATTGTGGAAATTGGGCGTCGTCTACAGTAAGGAAAATCCAAGGTGTAAAAGTATTTCATCAAAGCTGCAAAATGCTCTGGTGTGGACAAAATCATAAATCAATTTATAAAAGAGCATTTATTAGTTGATTCGTGAATTATGAGCAAGATACATAACAGAACATATACTATTACAGTCAAAATGGCATTATTATACATATTATTGCATTCATCAGCATCAAACGACTTTGACAATAAATCTGAAAATCCATTTTTAAGGGACTAGGGAAATATGCTGATGAAAAGCCTGTCTGGATGGTTAAAAACGTTACGAATGTCAGAAGTGGGTGCAAATAAAAGTGAAGGCGACATTTGGCAATTCAGCAGGCATTTGCAGTGCCATGTCTTATTCGCAGAAGCATCAAAGAATGCTTCAACAGGCTTCTTTTTTTTTTTAATCAAAAAATTTGCACTTTGATATGATCCCAAAACAAAAATATGTCAAGACATCAGTAAACAGGGAAGCCAGCAATAATCTGAAACTTAAAACTTTTTAATAACCTTAGACCACAGACGTAAAATTAAAAGACAGGCTGGGCAATGCACATTATTTTAAACATGATTCTGATGGCACAAACAATTTTAGGTACTTCACATTTTTTTAAAATTCTTCCTCAAGGATAAGCAGATATGCTACAGCAAATTTTATAAGTTAAATAATCCACTTAAAAAACATGACTTAACAACATTCAAACTGCATGAAGGTTTATCCACTTAACACTGTATCATGAAAGACATTTTTCTTTGAGAAAGCATTATTCAAAACAAATGATTTCTTTAGAATTTGTTTACTCACGTCAGAATTTCTCTTAATAGTAACATCTTTTAAAAACCGACAACAAACTGTAAGCTTGTTTTATCACACAAACTGACACTTCAATGTCTTTTGACTTAATATGGTGCCTCCGTAAACACCCATCTACATAATAAAATTAAAAAAGGGTGTTAAAAGTGCATTATCCATGAAAGGATGCCCAATTGTATCCTATCCTAAGTGTGAAAAGTGTATTACAGATGAGCGTCCATTCACTTCCAATCCTACAAAAACCTTTAAAGTTCTAGTACCCTGCCAAAGACCATGTGCTTTCCACATGTCCCTCGGTAGTCTTCATCCACAGCTCTTCTTGTTGACTTGGGAATGGACAGTTTAAGAGACTAAGAACTGCTAGGAAGAAAAAAGCCCACTGCCAACCCTATCCACCACAAATCTTTTTATGGCAGTGAACAGTAGAATGAGTCATAACTGGGATGAGGAGGACACCGTCTGCTCATCAAACCCACAAACATGCATAATGATGCTGAATGTGACACTAAAAACAAACTTGGTCAGAACTAATCAGGAGATCACAGCTTGTTTTTTTTTTTTTTGGCATGCAGGCACATCGGCCTAAGAGACATTTTCCAAGAATCAAAATCACCGTTACCTAGACCTTTAAGACCTGGATAAGGAAAGCGTAATTTTTTTTAAAAAAGGGTGTGGCCAGTTTTGTTTTGTATGAAAAGATCACAGATTCAACAAGCACACAGTTTTTCTGGGTTTTTTTTGTTTTGTTTTGTTTTGTTTTTTGTTGTTTTTTTTTTTACTGTTCAATGATTTCTGTCAAAAAAACAAAAATGATTTCATGTCAGTGATACAGTTCCCAAGAAATACTCGACACACACACAAGGGAACTTCACAAAACTGCCACACCCTTTCTGCATCTCCACATGAACAGTAAACTTTCAAATGGGGGAGGGGAATGCCCACACTGTGCATAAAAACTCTTGGGAAGCACTGTGATTAAATGTGGCATCTTAACTAAAATACAGACAGGGGTGTCCAGCAGGCATCTGGAATGTTGCGGGACGAACACTTGACTATACCTCATCATCTTACCTGCCTTCAGTGTGGTAAAATGATGCTTCTCATTCAATGTAAATACCATGTGCCAGAAGCTCGAGCACATGAAGCCTAGCAAGAAGCATTTTTGTTCTAAACCTCCTTAAATTCCAGAACATGAAATCTTTCACTTTCAGGTATTTTCATTACACATCATTAAATCAACCCAGGAGTTTATTTCTCTCCCACAAGCCCTATATGAAATGTTGGGAACAGGCATACTCTGGACATTTTAGAAAGCCTGGCCTGGGACACTGTCCTTGACACAACTTTCACAAATCAGATAACACAAAACCTCACAACATATGTTGATGCCAGTCAAAATTGTACACAATGTAAAATCTCACCTTGAACTCAATATTTAATTCATTCAAAAGTTTAAAAAAAAAATATATACCACAAATTTGAAACTCTCATCACGAGGCAGCTATGACATGACCCAGCATTTGTTTCATCAAAATGTGCAAAACAAAGGAAATCCACCTGTACACATCATTTACATGCCATACCTATTAGTATTACAGCATACAGTGATAAACATTTCTCCCTACTTTCCAAAGTACTGTTAAAGATGATCATAGACATTGTGCCAAGCCATTTTCACTGTACATGATGCTACCACACCTGGTCTCACACCCACTCTCACGGATATATATGAAGCTTAACTGTACTGACAAGAAGCACTAGCAAGACAAACCATAAGGCGAGCCTTTACTCTTCCAGTGCTAAACAACAAGACGGGAATTGTGAGGTCACTGGCACTAACACAACTGCTCCGCGAGTGAGCAATCTTAACACCACTAAGATTTAAACTGTCTACACGATCATTACATAACATCTGGGAGATTAACTGTATAACCAGAGAGCACCCACCCTCCACCACACACACACACGTTTACAACTTGAAATGCATTCTTACATACAATTACATCCAGGTTACCTTCCACTGCAAGGATTTTAATTTCCTGCCAAGAGTTAAGCTACAAATAGCTTAATTTTTGCAGATCTGCAGTATGCTAATTCACAGTTTTAAAAAAAAGACAAAGGATCAAATACAATTTGAATTCTAAAAAGTGAGTGAAGCTACCTAACAAAATTTAACAACACCTACATAAAATAATGACAGCAGCCAACTGTCCNNCCCCCCCCCCCCCCCCAATGATTACCTGATCGTCAGGCTGATGGCATGCTCACAAGGTGATTTGCTACCTACCACCATTTTACAACATAATTATTTACCCAGTGACAGTCAGACACATAGGCGATCTCCATACATGTTCACCTTTGATAGATACATAGATGTGGGCCACACCACCGATTGGCAATAATAATCAGTGACTTGACCCAAACTTTGTTTCTGACTTGAAGCATTAGAAACTCAGTTCATGAGCCTTCAGATTATGAACTGAGTTTCCTTGCAGCAACCATAGATAATGAAAACAGGGCAAGAAAAAGTTTTGTGGTTAAGATTACCTAACCTTACCTTTTTTATCAACCCCACCTAAAAAAAAAATTCTTGCAGTTCATTCACATGAGCTATCATAGAGCTCACAAGGGAGGTAATTCTATAGTAGGCCTACATACAGGGTTAGTGCCCCTTCCTTTCCATGAGGGCTCTCAAAATAAATCTACTGCCCTGCTCACCCTATTTTTTTTTTTTTTTTTCCATGTAAACTTAACCTTAGCAAAGTTGTTTGCCTGCTTCAAGAAAGACACTTTCTGTGTGCTTGTGAAGATGATGCTGTGCACAATTTTCAACTACTAAAACAGTTGATTCTGCCATTTTTAGAGTTATGCTAAATGCATTTGTGCAGTAGGAGCATGCTTTTTATGATAAGTTTTAACTGCCGGCAACACAAACAAGCACTATATGCAAAATACATAATCCCTGAAATTTTGAAAATGTGTTCTTCGGGCAAAGATGTACTGACAGAATATGTAAAGTTCAGATGGGCACATCTTTGGAACTAATCAAGCCAGACACTTTTCATCGGGGGGTGGGTGTGTGTGTGTGTGTGTGTTATTCCTGTATTTTTGTGTAGATTTTGGGAAAGTGTAAGCTAATGTTTTAAAGGAAAAAACATTTATGCCTGCCGTTACCTACTAAAAGTCACTAAACATATGGAACCTACAGTAAAATCACTTAGTGGGGGGGGATGCGACAGCCTCTGCAAGTCATTAAACATAATCTACTGTAAAACCATCTAGTGTGGATTGTAACAGCCTCTGGAAGGCGCTAAACATTAGTAGCCTATTGTAAGATCATCTAGACCTTGTGTAGGTTGTGACAGAACCTGCAAGTCACTAAACATAAGGAACCTAATGTGCTATCAGCTACTGACCTACTCACCTAGTGTGGATTGTGACAGCCTTGTTCACATTTGGGGAGGGGGAAATGCTTCTGATTCTCGCTGCTATTCTATAATCTTAAGCTCTGCATGTGCAAAATGCAGACAATATGCAACTTCTCTGATCAATATCCAAAGAACAATGTTACGATCAGTCATGCATAATAAAATGGTTTATTAAACACAGGAATTTTTTTGTCCTTGGTATCATCGATGCTTTGACACCAAAGTAGCCATCAGTGTAACTTAAGGGAATGTGATGGCTTAAATGCTTGTCACTTAACCATCTTCCATGCTGCTAATTTTTTTAAAGGAAAAACTATCCCATGATGTATGCTTCCTAAGATTAAACACATTCCATTGTCTTTACAAATACACAGCATATTTTTCTCCTCCTAGGAATGCTGTTTATGCTGGTCTTGGATATACCAAGTCCACAAATTCACAAGGTGAACACCGCCTTGGATTGTATTCGTTCTGAAGTTTGTTTCTTCTAAACATTTTTTATCTCTTCTCTGGTTAACGGATTATACCACCTGTCAAGAGGGCTTTATCTGGTAAGAGAACGCAGTACTAAAGCCGTTACCATGGCATCCTATTCTATGTTGCATCCATGTAGTGATTGTCTGATGAATGTTTGTTGGTTCTCATTTTTTTGACAGGGAATATCTTTGGGATATTCACCATGTTTCCCTTCAAACGTAATTCGAGTTGGAGGTTGCACATTATGTGTGGCCACACACAGACTGCAGTGAATGTTAGTGTGAATGTGTCGCGCTAGTACCAACTTAGTTACTGTTGTAGTTCACCCCCTGCAAAAAGGCATTGACATTGTATTTTGCAGGGAGAGCCTTCCTTTGTTAGTTCACATCCTTCATCTATCACCCGTTGGTTCATCGTCTCTACGGTCATCATCCTATGTCCTACCGCCTGCTTCATCCTGTTCCTTCTGTTCGTGTGGGCTATCGTACAACTACCGTGTCTTGCCACTTCGTCTATGCCCGCCATCGTAACTGACTCCACCATCTTTCGTTGCATTTGCACCCTGGCCCACTACCATGCCGTCTACACTGGCCTGTGTCATCGTCTGTGTGGCTGCAGCCAACGCTCACGAACTGTTGACCATGCTGATTCCACATTATGATCACATTAATCTTTTGCCCAAACCAACAAAAATTTAGTATCTACATATTGTCAAACATTTAAGATTTTTATAGTTCCTATGCTTAAAATGTAAGAGATATAACATGCCAAACCTGGCCATTCATAGAAATTTGTAGTATGGTGCACTGTGATTTTGAGATTTTAGACTTTTCCTATTTGAAAATGTAGCCCCACATAGTGGCATACACTGTATTGCTTACTCTGGTTGCTAACAATCAGAAAACAAAGCAACAGGAGTTTCCTTAAAGATTTTGCAGATTTTATCCCTAGTTAAAAATGGCTTTTCTCCTGATTTATTGCGATGCGACCGTCGCTCTCAACTTCAACATTATATCTCAGGACCCAGTAGAGATATCTGTTGTGAATTTTATCATATATATATTGTAAAATGGATTCTATTAGCATTCATATATTTACTCGGTATTATGATTTTATTGTACAAGAAGGTTGACATCATAAGTTCAACGTGTTTAGTTACGAGGGGAGAATACGTAAAAATAGAAGCTAGCATAAAAGCAAAAGGCTAAATCTAGAATGAAATTTTGGCTGCTGCTACCTCATAATACTGTGAATACAAATTCAGAAAATACTACGAGTACTACTCTATCATTACTTTACTTTGATGTTAGCCAAAATGGCTAGTTTCAACTGTGAGCTATGTCCAGTCTAACCTTTGACTTAAAAAAAAGCTACCTATATTTATCACAGCTGCAATTAACTTCTCCATATTTACTAGCTTTCAGCGATCAACTGATCACACAGGTGTTTGTCTATGTCTAGTGTGGTAAAATGCAAGTGAATCTGCATGTTCCCATGCTCTAGCAGCCACCTCTGCAGAAACAGCAAGATTTGCGCAAGAGTTGTGATGCCAGCAAGAGGAAAGGCGATGTCTCATCTGCCAATCCTCCTTGTGGGCTGGGAGATTTTTCCCCCAGCAGCGTAGCAGACCCCCCAGAAAGTTACATTCATAGACTATGCAAGTGTTTTTTCTTAATATTATAAACATTTTTCACAAAAAAATGAGTTCACAACAGTATATTATAAAACACAGCAATAGATGACTGCAGCACATACTTGGTATTTTGTGTCCCAGTACCTCTAAACAAAAATTTGGTTTGAAAGTGTAAAAGTGCATGATCATCTTTTGCACAAATAACAATAACAAAGATTGTTCAAGCAAAGCTTCAGCATGTTCTAATTACTCCATCATGAGTTATGTCCTGGATTCTTACTATAATCTTATTTCAATCACAAAATTCTTCACAAGTTACTGTCATGATCAAAGTTTCCTTTTCTTGCTGTTTCTTCAAGTTTGCTGTTAAACAAATTGCCAACCTACAATTCACAAAAAATAAAACCACCAATTGTTCTTCCACTTTCTGTATTCTGAACATGTTTATTTAAACAAATTTCATCTTTTTATAACCACTTTTGAGTTTTGTTGTTGCCTAGTGAATATCTTGAAATGTTTCACCATTTCAGGCCAGCTTAGCTTTTATTTAATCAAATCCTGTTGAACCTAAGTAGGCTGCTGTTGATGGCTGTCTCTGGGATCTGGGTTATTTTGCATGTGGAGTTCCCCATGGTTTGTCTTCGGTCCCTTAAGGCTTTTGTTATGTATGTGAAACCCCTGTCTCTGTTGCTGGAAAGACTAACGTTTGCAGCCAGTCTTTTTGCTGATGATACCCAGCTCTATGAAAGAGGTCATCCATCCGATGTAGTCTCCATTGCTCAGGTCATGCGATCAGCATCACTGGGGTTAGGTCATGGATGGCATGCAACAAACACAAGCTCAATGGTGACACAAGAAAAGCCTTTCAAATCCAAAACAACAATCTTCTTCCTTCTATCTCTTCTCCTCAGTTTGTGTTGGCATATCTCAGATATTCATTTCACAACATCTGCCAGAAACATCAGTTTCATCCTTTCTGAATTTTTGTTGACAATCACATCGTTCACATCTGCCTCTCTGCATACACTGCCATTTCTCTGACTAGGTCTATTCATCAGTTCCTTAACATCAGTGCTGCTAAAGTTTTGGTATGTGCCTTGGTCCTCTCCCATTTGGATTATTACAGCTCTCTTCTTGCTGGCTATCAAAACAAGCCACCGACAAACTCCAAAAAATCAAAACTTCTGCTGCATGCATGATGTATAAATCAAAGAAACGCCAGCATGGCACCCTACTTCTTACACTTATTACACTGCTTAAAACTAATTTTTTGTTACATGACAATCATTCCAAGCCAGATTTACACAATAACAATCTAGCTCATGTATCATAACCAAGCATGTTAATGATGGCAGGTTATGAAACTGAAAGTCTGTTCTTGTTAATTTTAGCTTTGTTAAGTTTCTCTTCTTATCACCTTGTGTTTTACTCCAAGTGGCAGTCATATTTCTTTTCATTATTGAAAGCTTTGGCAAGGAGATGTTCAAAATTAAATTTACTGTCATTCTTCAAATACCTTTCCATTGCCAGCTAAGCTGAATCTGTTGAAACATGATGGAAAAAGGATTTTTTTTGGTGGGTGGAGTGGGTGGGAGCCTTTTACCATGACAAACAAACCAAATCACCAGTATTTAAGTGAGTGTATTTTACACAATTCATGATTTGACTTTGACTCTTACCTGTCAATTCTTTGTCAAAAGATGACATAAATGCATTCAATTACCAATCTCTTATAAACATTTAAATTAAAGCCTGATTTAGTACATTTAATTGCAGATTATTATGCACATGAATATGCATAAAAGTAAAACAGCAGTTATCTTCATTTGTATCAATCATTATAGAAAAATGAAGTCACTATAAATGAGATGTGAAAAGCTCACTGGCAGTGCAATTGCCTGACCTGTTTTATACCAATGCAACAATTCAGTGGATGTTATGAAGTAGCTAAAGTAGAAAGCCCTTATAAATTACCACGAAGCACATTCAACAGTGCACTTCACTGAAAGCGCAGGTTAGCTGCATGCTTGTCAACCCAAAGTATTTTAAAAGCACTTACTCGATAGTTTAGCAAACACAAATAAAGAATGGGAAAGATTACAAGCCTATTAAAACTATCCCCCATACAGGTATATTAAACTAAAGCTTAAACTGAATCACATTTTATTGATGATAAGTGACACAGAATCCAAACCAAGGATTCTATTGTTGGCATGGCTAAAGTTACAGCATCTGCTGCAAGAAAAATGATGCAATTCAACTGCAAATCTTGAAAAGATCAGAAACCACAGATTACTATGAAAAGAAGTGTAATTCACGAAGTTTCAGCAGGTAAACTGCGTAAATAATCACCCTCATACATTCATGAATTGTGATGCGATGAGTGGAGTAGTGCATTGGCACACTTAAGCAGTGATGCACAAACTCCTGAAAAAAAAGTGAAACACTGGGACCAAGACCTGTCACCAGCTCTGGAAGCAGACTTTCAGTTATTGTATAATGGGCCTGCCTTTCAACACGATGCCCTCATCTTCCAGTCTTTTAATCAACTATGGCGTGACATTTTAAGCAAAACACGAAGCTGGACAATGACATTATCAGCTTATAGGAGAAGGAAAGGTCTCTTCTTGGAAGATAATCAGAAGCATGAGGCATCTGAGAAAAGGAGGCATCACCAAACTGGAGACCTCATGTGGAATCTGAAACCTTACCATGGAAAATGTTTCACTATTACTGAATTTGCCATCTTCAACCAAGGGTGGTTTTCGGAAAATGTTCAAGGCTCAAATTCTCTTCAAGAAGTTTGTCCTAAGCCACTACTGGCACTAGTGAAGCCCACAGGATCCAATCCTCACTCACACCTATCGACCATCTGTCTAATCTGAAACCTCACCATGGAACATGCTGCACCATTACTGGATTTGCCATCTTCTTCAACTGAGGGTGGTTTTAGGAAAACATTCAGGGCTGAAATTCTCTAGACGAAGTTTGTCCTGAGCAGAAACCACTACTGGCACTAGTTAACACCACAGGATCCTCACTCACACCTGCCCACCATCTGTGTAACTTCTCCGAACAAAACACCTGGCAACCATGTGAGTAACTTCTTCAAACAAAATCTTTTAACAAACTCCAAGCCCTACTCTCCATTAACCACTGCAAATCATCCTTGCATAGAACCAGAATCAGCAGGCGAAATCATTAACATTACATCAAATTTCACCATGTTCGCTTTAAGTTGTTTTGCAGAAGGTGAGATTATGTTGTGTAATAAAATCAATACTTCACTGGTCCCTACTATGTACAGCCATGTAACAGGTTTAACCCTTTACTGGGCACAGCGGCCAATAGTCTAAACAGGCAAAACGGCCGAAAGCGTCCGTAACACCCATTGCTTAAAGTCTCACGTTGTTTGAAAGATCGTGTAACTTCCGGCAGTTCACTTCCGGTTTATTCGATTGTGCAAAGATTTGACTGCAATCCCTCAAACTTTCGCTTTGATGTGTTCGGTTTTTTTCTCCTTTTTTTTTGGATTTTTTTGTGTGTGAGTGTCAAAAATGGACATTTTGGATTCTTCTTCTGATGAAGGGGAGTTTTTAGACTTCCATTTATCGGACATTGAGGTGAGAGAAGTGGACTTTGAGTCGGAGGAAGAGATTGGTAGTGACATTAGCGTCAGTAGCGTGCACACATCCGATCTTTCTGACTGGGAAGAAAGTAAAGAGGAAGAGGAGGAGGGGGATGGAGGAGACGCACATGGATGGAATACGAAAACAACACCGTTGAAGATCGAAAAATTTCAGCAAGAAACCGGAGCAAATGTGAACGTAACTGATGACAGGCAGATATCGTATTTCTACCAATTGTTCGAAGAAAGAACATTCGAGATGATTGCTGAGCAAACAATTACGCTAGGCAAAAAAATCGCAGAAAAGAAACATGGAGATAGTCAGCGGCAGGAAACAACTGTGCAAGAAATCAAGGCCTATTTTGGATTGCTTGTCCTTATGGGCATTCATAATCTCCCAAGAGAGGCGATGTACTGGTCAGCAGACGACAGATTGGGAGTGCTTGGCATCAACGAAGTGATGCCACTAAAGAGATTCAGAAAGTTGGGGGGTACCTTCACGTGGTTGACAACGCCCACCCTGCAGGAAATGACAGGCTTGCAAAGATCAGGCCACTTCTTGATATGGCAAACAGAACATTCATTGCTTGCTACAAGCCAGCCAGAGACATCAGCATCGATGAAGCAATGGTCCCATTCAAAGGCAGGTGTACTCTGAGGCAATACATGCCAGTGAAACCAACGAAATGGGGCATGAAAATTTGGTGCGCCTGTGAATCTGCCACTGGCTACTTGCTTCAGTTTGATGTGTACTGTGGGAAGAGAGATGACGATTCTCATCAGGGCCTAGGCCATGATGTTGTCATGAAACTGGCAGCACCTTTCTATGGGAAGTATCACCATCTATACTTTGATAACTTTTTTTCATCTGTTGCCCTTTTGCTCGACCTTCTTCAGGAAAAGACATACGCAGCTTCAACTGTTCGAGCCAACAGAAAGCAACTACCTGAAGCCTTCAAACAAAAAAGGAAGATGAAACAGGGAGAACATCAAGTCTACCAAAAGGATGGACTTGTTGCCACAGTGTGGCATGACAAGAGAGATGTTCTCCTCTTGTCCAGCAACACATCACACACCATGGACCAAGTAGAACGTTGGGACCGTCGACTGCGCAGAAAAGTTGTTGTACCTTGTCCTGTTGTTGTACCTTGTCCTGTTGTTGTACCTTGTCCTGTTGTTGTACCTTGTCCTGTTGTTGTACCTTGTCCTGTTGTTGTACCTTGTCCTGTTGTTGTACCTTGTCCTGCTGTTGTAAAGCTATACAACAAGAGCATGGGAGGAGTAGACAGAGCAGACCAGGTGAGGGGGGACTACAGTCCAATAAAGAAATGCAGGAAGTATTGGAGATACTCGATGAGCTTTGTTTTCGACAGCGCGATCAACAACGCCTTCATCTTGTACGAAAAGTGTGCTGCCAAGCCAAGCAGGAAGTATGCCCTTCTGGATTACCGCCTGGATCTCTCTGACCAACTGATTGCAGGCTTCACTTGCAGGAAAAAGGCAGCATCCAAAAAAAAAAGCAAGACTGTGGCAGGTGAAAATGTAAGAAACCATAAACTTGTTAAATTTGAAGGCAGAAAAAAGGCCTGCGTCAGTTGCAAAGCGTCGTACACCTGCTGGCAGAGCTGTGGAGAGCTCCTATGGCTGTGATGTCTGTCAGCTGAACTACTGCAAAGACACCTGCTTCCCAGTACTTGGGTGCCCAGCAGTAGCATGTAAACAAGTCAATGTATGAAATAAACTTGTAAATAGTGCTTCGTTTGACATTTTGTTTGCTTTATTACATGGATACATGGACAAGATATGACAAAACAAGAACAAAAAGGTAATCACACAAAAGTGCTTTCATTTCTGATCATTTTGCATTTTATTTCATTTAAATATATGCACTAACACCCTAGATATGGTGTTTTTACTAACGTACCCCTAAATTTCTCTAAAATCTTGAAAATTCTTGCCTGTTTAGAACATAAAAATAGAAAATGTGTGCCTAATAAAGTGTTAATGTCATCTTTCTTGGAAATGGAAATGGGGATCCAAAAGACCATGTGTGGGAAAAAGTCAAAAACATACACAGATGACTACACCATGTAGGCTGATGCCAAATGCAGTAAACTCTGATGTTTACAGGAAATATCTTGGCACAACTGCTGTTATCCCAACAGATTCTGTTTAACAATTAAATGTTGTCCGTTTCCATGCACCAACTCTCTCCCATCTACTTCGAAGACCAGCAAAATTAAAGATATCCAGGTGGTTTTTAGACAGGTTGAACATGCAGGAGAGATGTCTTCTGTCTGGCACCCACAAAAAAATGTAATGCAAATGACCAGAAGTGGTAGGTAGCAAATCTATCATGTGATGTACTGCACTAAGAAATATCTAATGATGTAATCTTAATACTGCATAAGCAATGTTCCCTTTCTTAACTAAAATATTCTTTTCTAAAAAAAATCATGTAACGGTAGTTGAAGGTGATCACTAGCCACAAAAAATTTATTGCACATTATTATTTTGTCTAATTCAAGTCAAAAACCATGTGTCTTTGGACCCAAATTGGCTTTGGAAAGGGGAGAACCAAAAGCTCTGACTTTTAAAGTGTTTCTGACAATAAGGCAGCCTTCAAATAAATGTCAGCCTTTCAAAAAGCTGCAACTAATAACTAACACTTTCCTCCTACCCATCCTCCCCTCAAGCCACATCACCAGCACCAAAAAAATGTTTGTAATGTTCACCACAGTGTATGAAAATGTCAAATTCTAAAAACATTGGCCAGTAATGTTTACAACAAAGCAGCTTCCCAGAAACTTACAACATGCAATCAATCCATGATCACTGTATACATTTACCACTGCCCCTTCCCATAAAGTCTATAAATCTCAAAATAGTGAACCGAAAGACATTAGTACAGTTCAAGATACCACTAATTCATGTGAACATACACATTTCTGTAAAAAGTAAAATGCCATATCAACATTAGTTTTGTTAATGATTTGGATCAATTTTTTTTTTCTTACCTGTTGGAGGCACGACATCTGCATGGAGTGTATTTAATTCCTTCTGATGTCTACACACTTACTAAAGCAGGGACAGAGAAGAAAGATTACTGATCTACACACACGATCCCAGCCGCATCTTTTTAGCAGAATTATTTGATTCCAATGCACGCAAAAGGTAACCACTTTTCTTGATGCTTCCCTTTGCAGATTTTTTTGCCGGGGGGAATTTCCCTTTACTTTTCCGAATTAACAACCGTCTGCCTGGTGACATTGTCCCTTCTTTGGCTGACTCTAGCACAGACAACATCTGCAAGGGCGAAAGACCTTTGCAAACAGTTGCCCTGGTAGAAGTTTTAGAAGATAATGTTTCATCAGTTTTTACCGAGAAGAGCATATCACTGCACTGGTTCTGTGAGTGTGTGGAATTCACTGAAGATGACAGGAGTCCAAGGGCACCTTTTTGCTGTGTAGATGCACTGAAGAAAGGCTTCGGGATAACATCCAGATGAGAACCACCCGGTTCAGATATGTTACCCATCATGAGGCTATTTCTGGTCCCTGGATGCAGTTCCTGAGGGGATGCAAGTTGCCGACGAGCCTGAGCCCTGATAGTCGATGAGAACAAAACTGCCTGCTCTTTGCCCAGCAAAAAAGGATTATTCGTTTGCAGTTTGCTGAGACTTGCTGAACTACTTCCACTCAACTCTGCCCTCCGAGTTTCAAATGACTCTGCTGCCACTTCTGAAACCATCCTTGACTCCTCTGCTTTAGTTGCTGATGACAAGGAGTTTACTCTGCTGGAACTGTTCAAAGATGTTTTTTTGTCACTGCAAAATGTTCTTGCCGAGGTCCTTGTGGCAACAGTCGAACTGTCATTCTTGCTGCAAGCAGCGTGACACAAGCCATTCACCAAGTTCCTGCTGCCTCTACTGCTGCCATTTTCTCTGCCAGAAAAGCCTTTCCTTTTCTTTTTACTCTGCCTCACAAACGTGCGTGACGAGACACTTTCAAACACTAGTCCCTGAATTCTGCTGGATATAGAGCTGCCACTTCGCAACGTTCTGTTTTTGGCAACATTTGTCTCTTCATGATCACCATCAGCACCAACAGCATTGTGTGCTTTTCTCTTGCGACTGGTCTGCCTTTTGTCGACTACCTTTGTCAGCTTACCATCTGCGTTTCCAGACCTATACCGACCAACACAGCAATCCTTATCCTGTTGCATGCCAGTTCTCCTCACACACTCCTGACTTACTCCTTTACCATGTGACATCTCCAACTTATGCTCAGTCTTTAATCCATGGATGACTGTGCTAGGTATCTGTGGGGCATCTCCTTTTCGTGTACAGGTCTGTGCCGGTTGCAGCTGTGCATGTTTTGTGTTCAACTCCCTTTGCAAAATCCAAACTGGCTTCTGATCATGGCATACAAGATGTCTTTCATCTCTTGTCTTTTGTGTGCCACACATGCAATCACTTCTCTTGCACAAATGTGACGGTCCTACCTTATGTTTTGAAACATTAACAGATGCATCATTCTGACTGGCAACCAGTGAGGCAGATTCAGACAATGAGCAGATAACAGGACAGAAGGACTCTGATCCTGCAGCTGAGTCAATAAAAGACTGCTCACCTGCAAGGTGACATTGCTGCACAGAATCTGCAGCAGGTAATGAGAAAGACAAATCCGAAGAAGCCAAGTCTTTTGACACTTTTGTAGAACATTGGGACTGGACAGCTGCAGAATTTACTGATTTCTGAGGCTCTGTACATTCACAGCTCTGTCGCCTGGTACACAACACACAACAAGCAGAACGAGCTGGGCACTCTTCATCAGAGGATGAAGTCCGGACGGAAAAACTGTCATCAGATGTACTGTTATTCTTCTTATCTTCACCTGTAGGACAAAGTAAACGTCTCTCCCAAGACTGTGATGGGACCTCTATTTTCAAAGGGGTTTTTAACTTTGCTGGGAAAATAAGTCTGCCCGGACCAGATTTCTCTGGTGGCAAACTGTTAAGCATGGAGTACAGAACAGGAAAGTGATCCTTCCTTTGTCCTTTCTTTTTATCTTTGCTTTTTGTGCTACGTGCATAGCTATCTCTCAAAGAGACCTTCTGACCTAACTCTGTGCTAGATTCTACAGCATCATTATCATTATGAGAAAGATCCAACAGCAGGCTTCTGTAGACAGTCAGTCTCTGCTGCTGCAGTTCTGCATTTGCTACCTCAGACACACAGTGGCTGGCTGAAAGCCTGCGGACACATACAGGCTCACCAAGCTTGCGCTTCAGGCCCAGCACACGGTCAATGTCTGTCAACATGATTGTAGGCCCATCAGGGAATACTGCTGGTGAAATCTCACTTGGCACAGAAGCTTTGGGAGCAGTCCAGTATGTGATCTCCTTGTCCGTTAGTGGCTTCAGTGACACGGAGATTTTGTTGAGAGATGGCTTCCATTTGCACAAAGTCTTCAGCGACAAGCGCTTCAGAATAACATAGCACTTTCGAATGTGCTGTAGCAAGTCTCTGCTGTGTCTGTCCAGCCCCGTCTTCATCTTCTCCATAAACTCAATCTTGTCCTTTCTTGTGAATTTGTACATGTGACAGTGCTGCTGTTGGCGAAGACGTTTGTGTGTGAGCTTGTATGTGATAGGGTATGCCTGCAGGCGGGCACGTAATCGATTCTGGTACATGTCCTTGATTGGAGTGTGGCAGAACTGCTCTGCATTCAAGATTATAGGCACATGAGCCTCTGATGTCATGTGTTTCAGGACACGTTGGCCCAAAGCTGACGCGACATCAATTGACAACAAGGACTTCTTGTGCAGCCTGTGATCTTCTGCATCTTCACTGCCTGAGCTGCTGCCTTCCCCATCACTCCCACTGTCCTCTTCTTTTTTGTCCCCTGCCTTCTCCAAGGACTGAGCAAGGTAAGAGAGACGTCGACGACTCGGGCCCCCCTCACCCCCATTACCATTGCTTGCATCCCTACTGAGCTGAGACATTAATGATTTTGGAGTGCGTGGTGTGTTTGGAGATAGCGAAGTCTGAGGCTCTTCAAGATCTATGGTCTCACATTCTGTGTTGCGACGCCGTGCCATGCGTATCTTTCTCGCACGGGAGGCTGGCACGAGATCCAGTGCAGCCATGAAGTCATGCAAGCCCACAGGTGAAGGCTGTGGAGACAGTTGACAACTGATGGATGTCTCAAAAGAGGAAATGGTGTCATCAGAGCTGATTGTGGTTGGTTCCGGGCTTGGTGCCTCTGAAACTGGTGGCGTTGATGGAATGGAGAGGGACAGAGTGCCACTGTTACACTGAATCTGCAAGCACAATCACTACAGTATAATTTAAGACTGTACTGTCCAATAAGACAGTAATGTTTAACAGTAACTTAACAAGAGTTGTCACCAAAATAAACATTTCTGTGGTATAAATTCACCATAGACAGTACAAATCTCACCATTATCCAATTTATGTTTACATATTTTTCTGTAATATTATTATGCCCCTACCAGTTGGTAAATCTTGTAGAAATTAATCACAGATGAATTCTAGAAGGCACTGATAATTTTGGCTGTCTGCATAAATTACCTGGTGCTTCTGTAGTGTTTCTTTGCTTGAAAACTCTTCACCACACATGTAGCACAAGTAGATCTCCATGAACTGAAGGCCAGCATCTAAAACACCAAATAAAATATTGTACACAAATAGCAAAACCAAAGAACTACTCTTCCAAGTACTTGTAATATGCATGAAGCTAATGAATGGATTTTTTTAAAACAGATTCTCAGGCTTCTTTCCACTATTTGTTTCACAACACCAAATTTGTTTAAAATTAATCTACTGCGAAAATGTCTCCAATGATTTCAAAATTGTACCTCTTCTTTTGATATGGGTCCTGCCACCATTCTGCAAATGAAATACACCAAGCATAAATGCTTCTCAGCTCAGCTCAGTGAAATGTCAGCCTTTGATCTTAAAATAACTGCCCCAGAATTCCAATGTTCTGCGCACAAGTACTGTACTGTTCTGTGGAAATCATGCTTACATTATAACACCCTTAAACAATTTTTAAAGAAATCCCACTTCATAATGCACTAAATAACAAGTCAGATGACTGGGGTTTTTTTTTTTTTTTTGTATTTACATGACTAAACATCATGGCATTTTAAAGATAACAGTCATTCAGCTTAGTCCAAGACATGATGCCTGGGGATATATAGACCTATGAACATCATGAAAAATGCCAACCTGTGCCACATTAGGCTGCTGGTGCCTGAGTGGACTGCTGTTGAGCCAATCCAAAACATTAGGCACTGTTCCCCTTGATTCTAACGACCACGGAGACAATCGGGGGCAACACTGCTGCATGACAGCTGGATGTGCATTTCCCTGCACCAACAGATTTCACACACACTTCTTAGATGAACACAAGTCTGAGCTGTGGGATCTCTCCCTGATAATGACTTCCACAAAATAAACTCCCTGAATCACGGCATACACATTCTGGCATAGGCTGAAAGGACTTTCCCTCAAACTTTTTTTTAAATTATAGTTTTCTTTTAAAAATCGGAATAGGAGCATCATGAATTCCCATTGCACAGTAGTGAAACTTCTTTAATCCGTTTGCTCCACCGGGGAAAATAGGGCCTCAACGACACTCCTCCAGTGGACTCGGTTCTTCAGCTGAGCCCATGTCCATCCAGCTTCCTTCATTTCATCCTCCGTGCACCTCCTCCATGTCTGTCTTGGCCGGTAAACTTTTCTCTTCCCTTGTGGGTTCCAGTCAAGGGCTTGCCTTGTGATGTTATCAGAGCTCTTTCTGAGGGTGTGGCCTATCCAGCCCCACTTTCTTCTTCTGATTTCTCGGTTGATGGGGATCTGTTTCGATCTCTTCCATAGACTGATGCTGGAAGTTTTCTCTGGCCATCTGATGTGCAGGATGTTTCGGAGGCAGCGGTTGATGAAGGTTTGGAGCTTGCTTGTGGTTGTCATGGTCAGTCTCCAGGTTTCCGAACCATGAAGCAAGACTGCTTTCCATTGGTGTTAAAAATACGAATTTTGGTTTGTTGTGAAAGGGCTGTGGAGTTCCAGATGGGACGTAAGGTGTTGAAGGCATGCCTGGCTTTGTTGATGCGGCTCCTGATGTCCTCATCTGCTCCTCCGTCCTTGCTTACTACGCTGCCCATGTAGACAAACTTGTCCACGTCCTTGATGTCAACTCCTTGCAGCTGGATTTGGTCTTGCTGCTGATTGTTAATCCTCATTGTTTCTGTTTCATTGGTGTTGATCTTGAGGCCAGTTTTTGCTGCTTCTCTGACAGACGTGTGAGTTTCTGCTGTGCATCTTGTTGTCTGTGCGACAGGAGGCTGACGTCATCTGCAAAGTCTAGGTCCTCCAGGATTTTAGTGAAGGACCAGTGGATTCCTGTGTTGGCATTTGCGTGAAACTTGCCGATAACA
The DNA here is from genome assembly GCA_004794575.1 of Lanistes nyassanus. Classification (NCBI taxonomy): domain Eukaryota; kingdom Metazoa; phylum Mollusca; class Gastropoda; order Architaenioglossa; family Ampullariidae; genus Lanistes; species Lanistes nyassanus. Next base: position 123,537 of record SMGT01009668.1, read on the forward strand.
AATTTTTTTTTTAAATTTTGCCTGCTTCCACATCAGTGCTAAACTTTGCAACTATTGATCTATTGCATAATCATAAAAATAATATTAATTTTTTTTTGCTCACATTTAGCACATTTCTTCATTTTGAAATGTTGGAATTGCATCTTTAAGAAAAAAATCAAGTACGGGTGACAGTTGGTAACATGTCATCAACTTTTACCACTGTGTGTGCACTGATGCAGCCAGTCATTTCTTCTCCAAATAATGTGTCACCGTGGATGAATCAATATGCCTTAGAGTGCTTAAATTACCTGCTGGTGAATTTCAAGGTAATAGTTTGGTTAGTGTGGTCAAACTTTCGATGCTGGTTCAGCTCAGCAGAAATGCCTGCTCTACTTCATGTTTATTTTCATCAAACTTTAATGAGCTTGGGCTTCTTTTTTTTTCGCTGATGTGCTTTAATAAAATAAACAGCTATGATGGACTAGGATTTTGTACATGAAATTCCTCCAGCTTTAGATGTCACTCAATTCTTTTAAAGGAAAACTTAACCTTAGGAGTAACCTGTCTTGAATTGATGAGTATTGATGTTGTGAGTCATTTTAACCCTAAATTCCAAGCTACAAAAGAACTATTCACTTACAACCCAGCTTTTAATGCCGCACATCAGCCTTACATGGAAGCCGCCATGTTGCCTCAATGAGTGACGTCAGTTACCCAGACAGGGAGAAAGCTACTGCAGCACGCAGCCGACAGCGCTCAAAGCAGCACCATCTCAGATATCGGGAACAGGCTTTTACACCTGACACCATATACTACTTAACCCAGCCAAATACATTTAAACTTTATAAACTCTTTTCTTGTAAAAACAAAGTGTATTGACCAAAGTAGTAAATTTTGTTAAAAATACTTCTTAGTAGAGTGCATTAATGAATAGATGAATAGGTGCCTATGTTTTCCGCGTGGGTACGTCTGCGTGCGTGATTGAGCGTGTTGTGTGTTTATTAATCATTGAGTTTATTTATCAATATATAAATATATATTCTAATGTCATGAACTACGATTGACATATGTTCTTTGACATTTTTTCTTCTGAAGACCCCCCTGGGGGTAAAAGAATAAAGAAACTTGACTTGTTAGTGACATCGCTCTCAGCTGTAATCGTCTGTTCTCACTCTCAGGCTCAGCTTCCATCCGGTCTTGCCTTACTGCAATGCCTTTTTCATTGGCACACTTTGTATTGATAATTGTCGGAATGGCTCCTTTCTTTAACTTTTTCTTAAAAGTCGTAAAGCCAAGCAAAGAAGCCACATCATTTTCGCAGGTGCTTTCAAAGCACTCCCTTGTAAAATGGTCCTCGCACATGATGTGCGATTTGTGCCATTTATACTCCTTCGCATGACGAGGCAACTTGGCGTTCTTTACATTTTCAAGCCACTTTTTACACAGTGCATAGCAATCTTTTGATTTTGCTGGATTCGGAATCCCAAAAAAAGCTTATGTGGCTTCCGTCTACATTAAACGATTTGTACTGTTCGTCTAAGCCACGGATCTCCAAGCCTTGTATGGAGATCCGTGGTCAAAGCACCCGCTTTGCACTGTGGCATGTTGAATGCTTCTGGGGAACTGACGTCACCAGACCAGACCAGACGACAGCAGCAATATTTTGCTTTCATTCGCGAAAGAGTACCACAACATGACGACGTCCATGTGCCATTATTTACCGAAATTAAAACATGCACTGTATGGAAATAGTACCGATACAGTTTGAAATTTATGGTTGACAAGACTCATAATATCAATATCTATGAATTCATCTCAAGTTACGTCTGGGGTTAAGCTTTCCTTTAAAGATTTAATATATCATAATTTTCAGGAGGCAAAATGTCCATAGAAACGAGAAGTTAGCAAAAGATAACTATGATGGTAAATTATGAGGAAATGAAAAATTTGAGGAAGAGGCTGAAACTTTTGTTCTGCTTGGATGCTCAATGGATTCTAAACTTTATAAAGAAGCAAGTAGATAAAACCATTTCTAATTAGGTAATTAAATTATAATGCTTTAAAGAAAACCAGTTTGTTCTACTAACAAAGGAAGAAACTGATCACCTGGTCAATACACATACATGCAACTTAAAGAGGCATATATGATTGGTTCTTTCTCATGACCGTGTTGTGTTCTGTGCATTGATTCGTTTGTGCAGTGTGTTGTGACTTCTGACCCATAGCTCATGGCTCAAACATTTATCTGGTAAACATGATGAAAGTAGCACATCGTTTTCATCACAGCTTCAGTATCTGGCAATTTTGATTGCCATAAGAATCACCACACACTTGTTTCTCAGCAAACATTGTTTTCTTCTGATTTTACTTGCATTCTTGCATAGTTGATAGTGTCTATTTGGGATCAATAAAAAACATGGCTTCTATCAATTTCTTAGCTGAATACAACTGTATTTCGTACGTGATAGTGCACACATCAACTGTTACAGTTTCGGCACAATTGCTACGCTTTCCAAAGCAAATTCTCTGCTACTGGAAATGTAAAAATAATGGTTTGTGTGGTGCAGCATGTATGTTAAAGTCTTTTGGTTGTCAGTTGACCACTGTTTTTAGACCAAAGGAATGACTATGTGGTCCAGCATGCTTGCGGGAAACTTTCCCCTCCCTTACCCAAGTTTTGGCTTCTAAGCTGGTGACTGGGGCAGTGAAAACCAAGAGAACGAATTTGCAAATCTTACATTTAAAAAATGCTTAAAACTAACCTGGTTACCACAAGAAGAACTGAGAATAAACAGAAACGAAATTCTATGTCTGTACCGGTGCATGCCACAGTAATGGAGTCACTTCTTATCTAATTGGTTTATTTCTTAGACCTCATTATGTTCTGTGCGTTGATTGGCTCTTATATCACTGGTTCTTTTCCCACAAGCTCATTTTAATTTTAATGCTACTTTTAATGCTGCTAGGTAAGTAAGGTATGTAGAAGACATGATCTTCTAGTAGGGTCTTCTAATATTTCAGAGACTAATGGGCAAGGACACCAGTGAGTTAGACTAATTTAGACTTTGGCCACTTTACATGTTTCCAAGTTGATACTGTGAAACCTTAAGGTCCCACTGCAACTTGGAAACGTAAATCGACCCTTATTCTCCTAGCACAAGATGTGGTTACAAGGTCATTTCTCCCATCACCAGGATCTCGTGATAAGCGGGTTCCAATGTATCTATCTGCATGCGAAAAGTAGACTGGAACTTAATGTCAGTGCCTACCCTTTTCTTTTAAACTATTGGCTTTGCCCTAGTCAACTGTGTAAGAGAAAGGAGGCACACCAGTAGGATAAATGCTCATATATACATATACAGAAACACTTTTGAACTGCACTGTTCAGGACACTCTCAAAAACAGTTTGTTTATTTTATTCTATCCTTGTTTTTATACTACTCAACACTCAGTTACTCACATTTTCGCATGCATGCCAAAATAAAGAAAAAAATCAACACTTTTTCTAATAGATTAAACCTTCCATAGCACAGTGATGTAAACTTGTATATCAGTTATCTTAAAATTAACTGGTCAGGGATGCAAGTGTATAGAAGAAAAAGGGAAAAGATGGTTTTTATAGACTGCCTGTGCAACTCACCTTGGTCACCATATCAGACATGTACGGTGGCGGCGGCGACAGCCACAAAGATCGGCTGTTGTCGGCAGCCAACGCTCTGCATCTCTCCCTTGAAATTGTCTTTTTCTCAATTTTCTGGGGTGAAAAAGCAACAAATATATTTGTCTGGTAAAGTGGTAGCCTTTTGCAGCAGATATCTGGACTCCAATATACTGAATTTGAAGAAAACAAACTAAAGACAACCTGATTTCTCTGAGTGCATGATTACTTCAAAATCTGTACTCTGCTGATGTTCTGCATGTTAATTTCTTAGGCTGGGTTGCATAAGCAATTGTATCTGCTGTTCATATACAAAGCATATGTGTTGTTCATCAACAAAAGCATCTCACATGAATTACAAGAAAATACTTGCTTACCAACATTTTTAATTCTTAAAGGACACACCAATCAATCCTTGAACACTTAAATTACCCTAATTTCAAATGACAATTGCAAGTCACTTAGCACATCTCTTTCTAATGAACACAGCAGAGGTTAATAACGCAAATAATTCTGCAGCGTTCATCTAAAAGCCTCACTGAACACGGCAAAGTTGAGACCTTTGCAACCATTACATGGCAAACCTTTCTCTTGCATCTTCACTTCATGTATTGTAAAGACTGTTGGGAATTGGTCGTTCTTTTGTGTGGCCAATTTTGCCAGCTTTTTGTAGTGTGCAAAAAAATCATAAACATTAAGCATTACTTTCAGGTGTAGGAATAGAGAAAGGTCAAAACAGAGGGAAAAGATGGGTTAGTGGTGTACCTACTTACCCCTTTTAAGGGATAATGGGTGCATTCCGGGGCTATGTGTATGGAAATCAAGCTGTATAAAGTATTTTGGAAAGCTAAGTTTCAGCCCCACATTAAAATTCATCTAAAAGAAAGTTAAGAAAAAGAAAGGCTGTGCAAACTAAATCCGATATTAAACTGACGACATAGCATTAACAGCATAAAATGCAGTAAGCATAAGAGACCTCTGGCCAGTCCTCTGTCTTCCACCCTTTTCTCTACCCACTCCCAATGCCAAGCATTCTTCCAGCCTCAAAGCTTGTTTCCTTGCAAAATGATATAACAAGATTTTTGGGGGGAATTTTTTTTAACCAGAAGCCTTTGCTGCTTCAGCAAATTGCAAATCTCACTTCAGCAGATATCCCTCAAACAAAAGAACAATTCACACACACATCCTGGACATGTGCATGCTACTTCTAAGGAACAATGTAGGTGTAACAAATAAAATTTTGTGTCTGTAAGCCGCCTATATGCACTGGCTCTAGTGTTTGACATCGTGTAGGCTGACATAAGCGCATTCTCGCAATAGCACTGGATGTAATAAATCTAGAAGCTTCTTGAAGGCTCAGTGTTTTTATGTAGAGAACATCCTAGCATATTGCAGATCTTTCTACAGTTAGAAGGATCATGAAGCTTTCATACGTAAAGCACAGAAAGCTTCTGTAGGTGTGTCATCGTCAGCAACTCAGTGATCGAATTAATGAGTCAGTTATCAAGTTAATCGGTCAGTAGTCATGCGAGTCAGGGCATTGTAGCTAAAGTCATGAGTGGAGTTTAAGCAGCTGTGCTGTTGTGTAGAGATTCTGTTTAGTTTTTGGAGGATTCTGTTCAACCCTGAATAAACCAACGCTTCACAGGAATTCCTGGGACTGTTGTCATCACTGCACTTGGATGGTTGAGACTGTTAGAGATCATCTTTGAACTAGCACTGTGAGGTAAACCCCAGTGTTTGACATAACAAGGTTATCTTCCCCGACACACATGCACAGCCTGTGAAAAAGGGGTCCACAGAATTGTGTGAACATTGTGTGTGCGCTAAAGTGGGCTTTACTGCTACGTGTGTAGATAATGAAAATTTTCACACAAAAAGCCTTATTTCTGGTTTGTGTAAACAGTATAGTTGCCAACCCTTTAGGATTTTAAGGGTAACAGTTTTGTCTTTTGAGTGTAATCCTGGAATTTAAGTGTAGTGCTGGTTACTTCAAGTTTAAACTAACAAAAATGCCAAAACCAAATGTTATGCAAATGTTATGGTGGTGACGTTTTATTTGTTGCCACCATGTTCTTCAAATATTCCAGTAATTGACAAAATTAAACATATTGTTCAAAATACACTGGTCACATGAATCACTTTTCAGTGACACAAATGATTGCTCTTTTGATCAAATGCTTTGAACTGGCACAAAGTTCATGGCCATCAAATATCCTCAAGGGCAATAGGGATAATGAAACACACATATTAAACATTACAACAGCTCATTTGAGGGACAGATGTATTGGAGTTTCTTTTTACATCTTGTTAGCTGATTGTCTGATAGGGCCTTCTCAAAGCATCTCCCCCACTCCATACATTCCAGAGTGCGCAATGATAAAATCATGTCCAAGATCTGCACTTTGAAAAATGAATTCCTTTCTCAGACTCATCAGTACACAGATACATTTTGCTGTAACTATTTTTGTTTCACCAAAGTGACACTTTCTTTGCTCCCTTCGAAGATAAACAGCTTGTGTCATCATCGTCAACAACACACTTTACCATGTTGATTGCATTTAATAAAAATGATGTCAACAGCTGAATTGCAGCAAGAAGGCTGGATAAAGCTGATTTGCTATGGGTTTTTTTATAGCAAGGTTAAACATGTTTAGGTATGCCAAAAGCACCTCTGTGTTACTTGCTTGATACTTCATTGTGCTCTCTCATGAAATGGGGAACTTATGATGGCAGAAAAATTATCACCAATGCTCATCAATTTTTTTAGTAAGCATATTTGGACAAAGGTGTAGTGAGTAATTTTAACAAAATGGACATAATTACACTGAAAACGTCATGGTATGCAACTCTGAAACAATGACCACTACCCGTACAGTTGCTTTATATAGAAAGTTCTAAAAAAAGTGTTTAGTCAGTTTATCCTCATCTTAACCAAGTCATACTTCAGAACTGAACCACATTAACCAATTTTTCAAGTAGTTAGCAGTCATGTTAGCCAGACATTATATTTTACAAACTTAACATTTCCCCACCCAAAATGAATAAGGATGACTTGGTTCTCTTAGTCTTATGTATTATATATAAAATATTTAGGTATTCTGAACTACTCACTAGGCTTTCATTCCATATAACTGGGGGTCAAAAATGCCTGATTTGGTTACAGTTTATGCCACGTTCCTATATGGAATGACAAATTTGTTTAATGTTTTAGGCAGGAAGACTAGCAACCTTAAAAGTTAGAAACATATCTTGTTTGGTTGGCATCCTGTTTTTTAAGCTAATAGTATTTCTGTAGAAAAAAATTAAACAAGCTAAACATTCACAATATGTGTTTAGTTTAAAAAATATACATAGTAGTCCATGCAATCTTCAAATGTGGGGGAAGAGGGATCTATTGCCCATGTCTGTGTAAATGTTTTATATACAAAAAGGACACAATCTTCATGGATCCCTTACAAAGTAGTTTGGTGAACAACAAAAAAAATTTTAAGGCTCGACAACTTTGATTGAACAGCCATGATGAAAGGAAATCAGCAACCTAATACGCAAAAAAGATGATTACATAGGACAATGTCGAGCTTGAAACTTTATCAACACGCTACTTTAAATCAAAGATTTAAGTGCTTAACTAATACCCCAAATAATACAGATTTAAATACTAAACAGATAACAGAAACAACACTGCTAGATAACAGAAACATTACTAGCGCTAATATGTTTTTGCAAAAACCAAAATTCTTTCAAATAAAACTCCATTATTTACCATAAGTATAAATTACTCATTTTCTGAAAGCAAACTTGCATAAATATGCAATCTAAACATCTAAATGTATGTGAAATCTTGTAACTCTTAAAAATATTGGGTTTTCTTAAGAAGCTAACCACTGGTCGCAGTTTCTATGATTTGCACCTTGGCTAATGTCAGTTGTCACCCATTTTACGATGGGCTGCTATGTCAGTTTGTGCGCGCCAACTCAATCCTAAACTACAAAAGTTGAAAAAGAACAACAGCAGGCGGTGATTTCCTACTGCGTGCAGGATTTACTATTCATCTTTTAACACTTGTTGCTAAAGAGTTCACTGGTTGCTTGTAAAGTTTGAATTTTTGAGAACACTGGCAACGAAGCCGAAAGTAGGTCATGGAACCCCTTGAGTAATGAGCGCTCTAACTTCGTTTCTGCTGGTTTCTGGTGCCAGAAATTTTGGCTCCTATGAGCTAAATGATTTCCCTATTCAAAAGTACGGTTAAATGCCAAACAATTTTATTCGTTCTCTTTCTGTATTGGCATCTTCGCCAAACCTTGACATTTTGGACACCTTCCGGCAATCCCAACTTCGTCTTACCGACTGCGAACTACTGTCAATCGAACACACAGAAGGCATATGAGGAAGGAAAACTTACCATTCCTTAATCAAGGGCAAGAAAATTGTGTTCCGGTGAGCAGGAAGCTTTTCGAACATCGCTAGGTGGGTTTTAGCTGTAAGGACTGAACACCAGCGACTTCCAGCTGCTCGGACAATATGGCCGCCTTGTTCATCCCAACATCCGGGCTCTCCTACCATTGGTTAGCGAGCGGCAAATGGTGCAAGTTCCTTTGCGGGCAAGAAACCTAAATTATACATAGCTAGCCTTGTATAATAACAGTTGTATATGACTAGTAGTTTAAGAAACAGGGAATACCCAATTGCCAACAGTCTTTTTCATTGGCACTACCAAAAGCCATGAACTCTAACAACAGTCCAAAGTACAAGGAAAACGGCTGAAGAGGAAGCTAGGTTATATTGCACCGCTCTCGACTGTAGCAAACTAAGTTCGAAGCATTCCATTTTCAGCACTGACTAGGCTTATGTATTTCAATCGCAGTATGCTACCGATTTATCCTCTAACAAACGTCTACAGATGGAAGATTTCACAATGGACAGAGCTTGAGATCAACACTTACCCGATTGCCCTGGATCCAAGAAATTTAAAATACTGATTTTGTCAGAGCTTGTCTATATGCTACAGCTTTTTTATATATATAAAGCTCATGTTATGCTCAGTAAAGAAGCCCATAAACAGTAGTTGAGACCAAGGGAATGAAACGAAAACATAATCGTCTTACACTCTATATGGGACTATATATGGCTGCGATTTCTACCATCCTGAGATCAACTGACAGGGTGTTTTCACTACAAACAGTAGGGCTTTGTAACGATACATCAAAAAAACCCTTAGTCTGAATCAGTGATAAGCCCATTGTTGGAAAACAGCTGTTGCTGGTGTTGAGCGTTTTATATTTTGTGTTCAAACGCTTCACCATGGTAAGAAATTCTATGCGAAAATGTAGTGCCCCGATGAGGTAAAACTTGAGACTACAACAAAACGATCCGTTTCGCACGTAGCTTAAATTGATGCATTGTAACTGGAAAAAAATCGTCTTCCACCCAAGGAGCTAACGTTATTGGACGGTGGTCATCAAAACGTGTTTGTGAAACTGTTCGCATGCCATGTCTTGTTTGACATAAACTGCTCTTTCGTGGCCCAGGACCCGGGCCAGCGGTGGTGTAGGATGGGGGACTGGAGTACACCGGGGAAAGTACGGTACTATTTCAGAGTTTAAGATCGTTGTTTCGCTATGCACAGTTCGTGGGAACTTCCTTTCGTTTCAGTCCTGCGTTGCTGCCTCCGTGTAGATTTGTACGAGTTTTGATGGTAGATTTTAGTTCGTGTTTCACTCGCAGTCGGCAAGGCTGTTTATGACGACAAGCGGGCGACTCAAAGTACGCCCCGTGTGCAAGGGGACAGTGACACAATTCAAACCCACAGCCTATCGATGTCAATTGTCAGAGTTGGGGTCTGGTGGGTCAAAGAGATTGCACCATAGCTTCTAGGTGTGACCCGTCCACGACCCTATTGCCTTAATTAAGTCCTTTATCCCCTTGTTCAAGCCGCCACCTAGCTCGCTCGCGTCATCACCAGGTCGGATTGTTAGGTTTCAGCGGGTCCCCATCGCACTTCTAGTCAACGTTCCCTAGGGCGAAGGGACGAGGTGTTACCGACGCTGGGGGCCATGGCTGGGAATGGGATCTTAACCCTAGAGCAGGTGTCAGGCTGAGCAGGTGTGGGTTAGTTAAGCAGGGGGGAGACTGCGCATCAGAAGGACACTGTTAACGTGTATTGTCGACCACTAGGGGTTTGTTGTAGTCAGGAGATGGTAACCGCCGGGAGGGGGGGCAGGAAGTAGCTGAGAACACACGAGGTACCCACATTAAGGAAGAGGCGTGACGTGTTCTTGTAGTTAACACGGGGTGTGGCTTTTGCTGTCTCTGTCCTGATTGGTTGGTATATGTAACTATCGAGACATCATCGAGACCACGTGTATCTGAATGCAAGAATGCATGAAAGAAAGGTTAGAATAAAAGGACCAAATCTGTCTGTGGAAGACTGGGGGAGCCTGGATAGCTCAGCTGGGAGAGCTGCGGACTAGCAGATGGAGGTTGCTGGTTCGAATCCTGGTGTGGCCAAGGATTATTTCCTGTTAAATATTGTGCAAACTCCATTCGGCCATCTCCCCGCACATTACTGCATCTTACTGCAGTCATCAGTCTGGTGGTTCTTTCAGTGCATAGTGTAGTGCAATAGGACCCCATCCCCCATAGTGCGAAATCACCGCGAGGTGGAAGCACTGTCCCTCTAAATCACCACCAGCACCACCGTGGAAGACTGGCGAATCTTTCGCCAAATCTGCCTGCAGAAGACGGGCACATCTTTTTTTTTTTTTTGGCCCAAATCTTCTACTGGAGATCTGCTGTGAAGAGACGTGTCTTGTGGCGAAGTCTCTTGAAGGTTCAGTAGGTTCAGTGTTGCTGCATAACCGTGCCCTTTTTTTACTGGACTGGTGTCTGGTGTCAGGAACACGTGTATCGTGCAGGCCAGTTGCCTAGCGCAAGGTATGCTTTCGGGGAGCCGTGGTGTTCCCCCAAGACTGGTGTGTGACTCGTGTTCCTCTGCTGTGGGAAATCTCTACGCTAACTGGGCGAGAGGAGGAACCGCAGAACGTAAAGGAGGGAGGATCGAGGGACCGCGGACAGACCACCGTCCAAAGCAGAAGGCAAAGATTCAGCCTTAGAGTGAGGCTGCCTGCAACTAACCTTTAAGAGTGAGTTCAGAGGTCGACGATCGACCGGGAAACGTGGCATAGTGCAGTGGCTGTTACGACGTCAGGCGTCTTACACTAAGCTGTGTCTCGAGGCAAAAGGACGCGAAGAAGAGATCGGCGACACGAGTCTGGTTCTAGCCAAGAGGACTTTCTGATGTCAGTCTTCCAGGACAACAGATAGGGGAGCCCCTTTTTATGAGAACAGATTTTACCCCGTGAGAACTGTACAAACTACCAGGTGAAAGTGTTGTCTGTCCTACACGTGGTCAGGGTGTGCAGTTGAAACAGGTATGTGTGTCTTCATTGTTATGATAGCAAAGCAAGTGATGGCAGGAAACGCATGTTAATTAACCAGAAAGAAAAGCATGGGAGTCATCTGTCAATTAGTCTAGATTATTATTCGTTCTGTAAATACTTTCTATCTGTAAATAATATTCTCTTTTCTGTCGCTGTATTACGGAGTTTTGTTATTCCTTGTGTTGTGGGGAGATTGTAGGCGGATGGGGGCTCGTGACATGGTGGACAGATAAGCATATAAAAATCGTAAATAATACAGTGATAATAGTTTCCACCTACGCATATGTCGTCACCTTAACGGCGGTCGTGTGGAGCGAGCACAAAGGGAAAAGTAAATCCCCATGTGACGACATCAATAGACTCAACATAGGTAACAGGCCAACGTGACCTTATATATTCGACCGTTTTTTTTTTTTGGTTTTTGTGTTGTTTGTTTGTTTGTTTTGGTTGGGACAGGATAAGGAGGTTAGAGGTGAGAATGCCCGACTTTGAAAACTTTGTGTACGGAAGGAACTCATTTTACTCAGATGTTCAAAGTCATTAAACAAAAAACTTTTTCTCTCGTAGGCCTACTCAGCCAATCACAAACGATAAAAAGCGTCACTGCCTTGTGAAGGTCTCGTGAGGTGGGTCATAAGTCAGAGGGTCGTAACCACGAGCAAGATCAACATTGCCACGTGTGAGGCGGGTTTTAGAAAATAATGCAACAGCCAAAAAAAAAAAAGAAGAAAGAAAGAAGAGTAAGGAAGCTGTTTATTTTTACAAGTAGTTTTCAAGATCGATTAATAATAAACATTTTTTCTTTGGCTATACGTCACTGGTAAAAAGGTCAAAAGCAGATTTTGTCGTATTGCATAGTTTGTGCCCCAGTTACGTCATAAAATGAAGGTGCGCAGCAACTTTATCGATGCTTTTTGTGTACGGCACCATCCTGATCCTGTGACAACTGGCTGAATGACTATAATAGCAGGGGGGGGGGGGCGCTGCACTCATGTGACCTCACGTTCTGCTTGGCCTTCAGCTGAGTTTGTCGTCCAGCATATCTTTCGGTTTTTAAGGAACTCGTTTGGTTTCGTTGTTCTGTAGTCTACGAATGACTGCATGAGTGTGACTGGTCCAGTGAGAAACTTTCTTCATATGAACGCCCTGCCCAGACCGTCCTCCCCATGTCGCCAGCCTCCCCCAGCCACCCAGCCCCTCCGCAGCCAGTTTTGTACGTGCCTTGAGCAGTCCACTCAGCTGTGGCAGAAGGCCTTCAAATCGATACCACCCGACAGAAGAGCATTTTCGACCACACAACCAATACCACCATCGCATAAAAGCTTGTAAACTTGTTTAGTTTAAAACAATATCGTGCTCGGACTGTGGATTAAGGTAAGTGATGTGCGAAGTAACCATCCTCGGCTGTCCGGTCATTTGACATGATGCGGGGGGGGGGGGGGAATGCTTCGACAACACGTGCTTGACAAGCCCGTCACAACCTTTGAAACAAGGGACAGTTGTTGACGAGTTATGGATATCTAGTGATAAGCACCATCACGTGTGAGCAGTGCCGAGTGCAAGTGAGGTCACCTACAGTGAGTTACGTTCCCAGTATAAATGCCAGTGTAGAGGACGCTAGTGAAAAAACGGGAGCCTGGATGGCTCTGCGGGTAGAGCTGCGGACTAATGTGTGGATGTTGTTTGTTCGAATCCAGGGGCGATAAAGGATTGTTTCCTGGAGTTAAACATTGTCCTTTTGCCCCCACCCCCACCATCAAACTGACGGTGCACCTGCCATTTTACTACAGCTATCAGTCTGGTGGTTCTTTCAGTGCATCGCTTAGCAATAGGACCCCATTGTCAAGATGCCCATAATGGGAGATCACCGCGAAATGGAAGTACTGTCCCTCAGAAATTACCTCCCTATACCTTACCAGCTAAGGGCAAAGATGAGAGAGACGGAGGCAAGAGATTGACGGAGTTCAACGCGTGGCCGGGTTCGGTCACGCGCGAAAGGAGAGGTCCTGAGATCTTTACGTGGACTGAAGCTGAACCTTTACCGAGATTACATCCAGACGAACAGAGAGCTGTAAGTTTCAGAAGTGACTCTAGACTTCAACGATGCAGACTTTAAGCCTCAGACTCCAGACTTCGGATGCCTTGCAGGCTTGCACTCAACGTCCAGTGAAAGTAGCAGTTATTTAATCTGCAGGCGGTCATGCCATCGACAGTCAAAATATAAAAGGTTGCTGATGTAAAAACTGCCTGAAGCCATATCGTCTTTGTCGTCCTGCCTGACCCGTGATCAATGACCGAAATGAAGTCGTCACGTCGCAATACGAATCATTAAAAACTCCTTCCTGTTTAAAATATGAATGTTATAAGGTATGAACTCTGTGTGAGGTTTACTCTGGCATTTCCAGCCACAATCCACTAGAGCTGGGGGAGGGGGAGGCTGCTTGTCGATGGCACAAAGGACGTAATTGAGTTTGCATCCCCTATCCCGCTCAGATCTATACATGGGCCACCTGTTTACAGGATCAGCCGCTAGATTTCTACAGCTATCTAGGTTTCTCCCCCGTCCTTTTCCCTCCATCCTCCTTATTCTCCCTCCTCTCTTGTACACCATCAATAGATCACCAGTCAAATAAACAAGCAAGAAAACAAGTGTGAGAGCAACTTAGGACTGCCTAAAGCGCTCATTAAACCGACCTCTAATGAATTTCTGTTCGTCTTAGGAGTGTACGTAGAACTGACCGTTGTTGCCTTGGCAGCAGTCCTTCATTTCGGAAGAGGCTTCGATCATTGATTTCCGCTGCCCCATGCACATGCTGGTCGTGTATAAGGGCAGCAACTTCTGTCATTAGATGCACCCACGCGTCAAAGCTCGGAAAGGTCACTAAAACAGGGCCGGTCAGGAAAAGGACTCCACGGTCAGGGAATTAAGACTGCTGCCCCGCTCGTAACGCTCACGCGTTTGTAAACGTTCTGCTGTCGAGAAGTGATTGACAATCAGTAATCCCATACTCGTACAATTCGACAAAAACAAGTGAAAGCGACTGTTCTTTTTATGTGTACAACCCCCCTGAAAAGATTGTTATAAAATGCTTTCAGGGAGTTGTACTAGGAAATACTTTGTGTATAAGAAATAGTGTATTGTGTAATTAAAATTGTAAGTCTCGCGAGACCGCGACCGGAAGTCTCGTGAGAACGCGACCGGTAACATTTCCGATTGCGCGGGAAACATGTGTTGGGGTCATTTTCATTTGACGTCCTGTGCCTGTCGGCTGTGCAGTTTCCACTCACAGCTCGTGGTCTTGTTTGTGCAGGCAAGTACATTTACTTTGTCTTTCAGTTGTAACCGGTCTTGGTACATTGAAAGGTTTTGAGAATACAAGCGGTACTACAATGACTGTAGGGAACTGATTATTGATGCTTTCAATATATGAATA
>SMGT01009668.1:138566-149525 GCA_004794575.1 Lanistes nyassanus
TGCCTTGCTTTGCCTACCCTCATTCCTCCTCAAACCATGTTAGATTTGCCACTAAACAGTTCACGCTCACATCGGCATCATGATAATGCTCACCCTGTCGCCTCCAGACAGATTCCGCCATCATGAAACGATCTAGTAAAGAGGGAGTTATCCCCTGAAGAGAATGGACACTGCCCGCGTGTCCAAGCCAGATGACGCCGGGCCCAGCCCAGCCGAGCAGCACGATGAACTGGCGTCACGACAGGTCGCACTGCGGGACGACTTGAACGCAGGGCAGGTGCCTCACGCAGCCGGCTCCTACTCGTCTGGTCGCTGACGGCGACATTGCTGGCTGCTTGCAGCTGTCCCCCTGTGTGTGTTGGCGGTGGCTGTTTTGTCCCGTAAAACCTACAATCGAGGTCCAGACAGGACGACAGGTTTGTCGTGCTGTCTGGGCATCGATCGTAGGCTTTCCAGTCTGAACGCGCCGATATTTCCTGCCTCGTTGTCAGGGTCTCGCAATGCCACAATGACTGAATGAGATACAATCGGCGACTAACTTCCCGGACCCAATGCCTTTCTGAGGCCACCCAATCGTTCTGCTGCGATCAGCATCACTAAGTCATTGTCTTGGAAACCGTGTTAAAAC
The DNA here is from genome assembly GCA_004794575.1 of Lanistes nyassanus. NCBI lineage: Eukaryota > Metazoa > Mollusca > Gastropoda > Architaenioglossa > Ampullariidae > Lanistes > Lanistes nyassanus. The sequence continues at coordinate 139,195 of SMGT01009668.1, forward strand.
TCTTTCGATCGCTTCCACAAATACCCACCAATCCCTGAACAGTGGCTGAATTGCGTTCACATTACTGTACACGTGGTTTGCATGTGCACTGCAGTTTTTCACCCACTTGCTTTTGCTTTGTCACCTGCACCTGTTTGATCTGCACACATCTTCTGGCGTATTTAGCTGCCTTGCGCACGAACACGCCAGAAGCGATTTCCAAACACACTGACGTTCACTGTTGAAGCACAAAAGAGGGTGCATCCAGGTTTTCCGGGTCTGGTGTTGCGTTTTTGAAAATTACATACGTCCGTGATTTCCTGAGGTCGTGATTTTGAGGGTCTTTCAGTCTTTTCGCAGTTTATATAGCCTGCATGTTAGACCAAGAAGGCTTTAAATTCATTATTTTACTTTTCTAAAAATGCACCAGATTATTTAATTCATTCATGAACTATTACATCCGAAAGGATCATTATTATCAGTTAAATTGTTCTTATAAGGCACACAGAATACAGCGGAATAATGACCCATTCACCTATATTGAAATTAAACAATTTTTTTTTGGGGGGGGGGGCCCACATTAAAACAGCTTTGATGAACCACATAACTTGAGCAGAGCGTATGCACATGGTGAACAAGACTGAGTTAAAAAGAAAAACAAAGAAGTGAGCAAAGATGGGGCAGTTACTTTGTCCCATTATCAGACTATTCCCATAGCGTTTAACTGTATTCGTTGACCGATTTTTTTAAAGCGAAATAAGTGGGTGATTGGGAAGAGGGGGGGGTTAGTAAAGGAGTCGGTTAGTCTTCACTAAGCTTGGACGTAGTGCAACCAGGTCCACTGGAAGGCCCAGAATGCTCCCTCCCCCCCTCCCAGTTCAATAGTGTGTTAAGGCCGGCTTAGACGCTTCAAAGTTTTCGTGGTTTCAAAGCAAAGCTTTGATTGAACGCGCCAGCGTTTACACGAGCCACGACACAGTCGCCTTGACCCCGTGGCTGAGATCATTTGACCTTTTGCCCTGATGTTCGTGATAGTGGCTGGTTTCAAGGTTTCAAGGTTTCCAAAAATAGAAAGCCATTCTATCCGCCCAAACCTTGAGCAGGACCGGTTCCGAGCAGGTTCAAGACTTGAAAAACCTTTTAATGCGTTTCAAAGTACCAAATTTGAAGCGTGTAAACCGACCCTTAGATCACCCATTATCTGGCCAGGATCAAGTACCCATTCGACTACCTCCAGCTTGTGTTTATTTGAAAAGAAATTTGATCCAGACAACCCAGTTTAGGACAAAAGTGATACATTTCTGGGCTTGTATTTACATCGCGTCCACATCTTACCAGAACTGCAATAAGGTCCAATAAACCCAAAATTAATAGAAATACAGCGCACGAGTTGTTTCTTGTTTAGCCGGCAACGAAGGCTCTAACATATCAGAGGGAGGGACGGAGGGTAAGGTGTGGAGGGAAAGGAAAGGCCTACCTAACATCAAACCCTACCCCTACCCCTAACCCACCAACCCCCTAAAAAAATTGAAGGTGAATATGGGTATCGAACCTGCGACTTCGAACTAAAAAGCCGTATCGTGTCTTTACCACTTACTTACCGACCACCACGAATTGGTCTCTTCGTTTAACTATAAGAAGTGGCTTTACCTATAATAATCTGTTGTGGCTAGCATCCGCCATGCGTATGCTCAGCGCACAGGATACACAGCCCATGCGTGCCGCAAACGCGCCTGCCGGTCAAATTACGTCGTACTGTCGGGATTTTTCGTCTGGTCCGTGCTCATAAACATGTCGGCCTCTCATCCGAGTATAAATCTTGACTGCTAAAAAATTATTTTGTTCGTCACAAAAATTAGCACGTATTGACGTCAAGGTATAGGAACACTTCAAAAACACATCAAACGTGTTTGTAGGTAACGAGAGTATTGATCAGCTTACGACCAATCCGTAGATGACATGATAACATTCCGAGTGTAAGAAGTCATCTCTAATAGTGGCAAGTATTATTTTGTTCTAAATGAACTTGTTTTTGATAACACTGAAAGTTTGAAATCAACTGCAGGTCTTGATAAATGAGTGAATTCTATTGGTGTTAGAAAATGTCATCTCTGCAAATCAAAAGGGGTATGATAACAGCGAAAAACGAAGTTTGGACGCATGTTCAGAAGCGGGAAAACTATGCCCGTTACAGTACCCGTATATTTTCCCCAACTAAATCAAAAGAAATAGAAACACACACACATATACACCGGCGAGGGTGTAGGTACACAGGCCCAACGTGTTGAAATTTCTAGTCATTAAGTTGTATGCGAAGTCCCAAGCACTCACAACTCACCAACACAAGTCCTTCCAGAAAGGTCCTGTAGGTGACGGTCGCAGGGGGTCCTCCGCTCGAGTTCCCAGGCGACTTGTCCTCGAGCTCGGTCAACCTTAGCACGGACTCCATGCGCGCGCAGATTTGAATCATTGTGAACTAGATCTCCTATAGCCTCTCGTGCAAACTACAGCTCAAAGTTGCTTTCCCTAGGTGTCCTCTGAGACTGATGCGGAAAAGTGTGCACACCATTTGACGTCTGGATTTAAACACGCATCGAGATTGTTGAACAAATCAAGCTCCAGGCCTTTTTTGGTGCCAAGACAAATGTCAGCTCCAAAGTTAACATCAAGCGCTACAAACACTTTTGTCCTCTCCACACCCTCCAGGATGCCTTACGTTCGTTGTGCAAGGTCTAAAATTAGAAGCGTATAGAACCGTGTGTGTGTGTGTGTGTTAAAACAAACAGTGAGCTTTAAATTTTAGTCAATATCTTTCAGCGCAAACAATGGGGCTGCTTTGTTAAATCGTAAAGGCAGTGCATTTCGGATGAGGAAGGGATACGACGTCGGGTAAGGAGTGCTGCACTGGGGTATCATCTTACATGCACGCGCTTTATGACCGGTTCATGATGTGCTCGTGCTGATTGCGTCAAGCAACGTCAATCTGACGTCATTCCGAGTACATTTGGAAAGAAAGCGTCCTGTATGTAGCATTAAGAACTCACCTTATGCACGCAAGCGCGCGCAAACACACACACACACCACATACACACTTCCAAGGGGTTGAGAGATCTAACATGGCTAAATCGACAACTGCTGGATCCCATCATTGTTCCATTCGCTGGACACGTGAAGATCCCCGAAATTTGTAACTTCAGGTAGACATTTTCGAACGCGCAAACGCGCACATTTTTTTTCTGTTGTTGTAAGTTCGTTCTTTAGTTCGGTCGTTCTCCTTCATTCGTGGGTATATCACTTTCACAATGCAAGTCTTCTCGGCCAAAAACTTGACCTGGAGGAATGACCCTGGGATACCCAGGTGCGACTGAAACACTTTTGTCGTCATTATACAATTCGTTTGCAGTTGCAGCAGATGGAGAATGTAAGAGGCAAAGATATATCTCAGGTCATCCCCACCTGGCGTCCTGCTCGCCCCTCTTTCGTTCGTTCAGTCTTATCACTCCTCTGCTTCGTACTTCACTGGTCTCAGTCCCCACCCCGCTTGTCAAGGCCTTTCTAAACAATGCACGTGCGTCCTCCTTTGCCGAACGTGGCCATGTATATCAATGACAAAGTTCATCCTAGTAGCACGTACATATACCGATACACGTTCGGTTAAGAAAGCCCTTAAGTCTCCTAGCTTCACACTGTGCCCTATTTCATTGGCTGGAGTGTACCTCACCGTGATTCCCAATCTTTGGTTGCGCCCTCAGCTAATTACCGAATCATGTCTGAATATGACCTATTAATTTTGCCCCTCTAACCACGATCGAGTCCCAGACTATGACGGGATAACTCAGCCCTTTATCGATCTCCACAAGCAAAAAGAGATCAACAAGTGTCGGCTGATTAAACAGAAAGTAATGACGCACCCAAGGCATCGCGCTGTACAGAGTCTTTGTCGATGACAAAACAAACTCGACCCAAGAAAAACGCCATTTACTGAGATCCCGAGGAGCACGTGCATTAGGCGCTTCTCCTCTACAGCTCTCTCGGCATGACAAATTTCGTTCCTCTGTTCGGGAAAGCCTAATTTACGGCGCTCGATATACGACTGAAATAACGGCCTGTCAATTTAAAACATGCGTACAACTCGCTGTCCTGGTTCCCAGTATTTTGCTCAGCCATGAACCTTGCGACCGAAATTAGCTCAATCAGTTCGTGAACTTGAGGCTAAGCTGGCCCAAAATAATTGTATTCCACTCTGAAGGAGGGTGAAAAATGGATGCATTTCACAGGTCAGAAAGAAAATCTTATGGAAATAAAATGTACGGAAATGATCGTGACAAGATTACAAACTACATGCACGATGACTTTATTTATAGGAACGTTGTGTGAAGAGGTTTACCACGAAGGCGACACCTGATAAAATAAATAAACAAGACTGTAATGGTGACGGTAGTTTTTGTATTGTCTGCATGCTAGTTAGTCCATCATCAGCTCGCATGATCCTTCCGTAATTGAACGATTTTCTCTCCTCGTGCTTTCTTTACCCCCACGTTCCCACTCTGTGCGTATATGCGTTTTCATGTGCTATCGCCTTCTTGGCACATAATTGTGTAAGATGCACACTTATTACGAACCAATAACTGTTTTCAAAAATAAATGTCATAATTATTTTCTAACTCAAAAACAAATCAATCAACAGCCAAAACAACAACAACAAAAAAAACAAAAGACAAAAAAAATACTAAAAACAAAACGACAGTAACCATTTAAAAAAATCTACGTATAGTTTAAATTAGAAGATCTATAAGGACTTTTTTCCCAGTGTTCAGTGCTTTACAATACCAGACAGGTCTAGTGCGTACTACCTGTTGTTGCACAGTTTTAAAACAAGCAAGTAATCAATCTGGGCGGGGCACATTTTCCATTTCATATAGACCTTTACACGCGTGGTCCAATCAATATCACATCTATAGCTCCACAAACGAGAAAAGTTCTTATTTAAATTGCAATATTTATCTCCTTTTGTGCCAGTAAGTTTCGCAAATCCAGAGCTGGTAGACTGGATGGCAGTTCATGCAAGGCTGCATAGGTTCTGATTTCAAGATAAGACAAACCGAATTGTATGTGTAGTATGAAGTATAAAGTGCGGAAGTGCGTTCAACAGGTCATTTTGACATCTGCTCACAGCTATATATGCCGTTGGCGTTGTTGAATGCACCGCACTTTTGACTCATGTGGGTTTGTCGTTTTTTTTTGTTTTTGTTTTTTGTTTGTTTGTTTTTTGTTGGGGGGGGGGGTATGGATTCGTTCGTGTGATTGTGACTTGTGTGATTATTATCGTGTGCATGCGTGCATGCGCGTGTGAGATGAAAGACAGCTAGTAAGCGAGGCGAATAAGAAAGAGGAGAGAAGAAACCCATCACCGATTTTGTAAAAACGCATTAACCCGGGTTACAGCCAGGGAAAATGGAATTTATTTCTAATCTCTTATAGCACAAAAAAATGGATTTAAAAAAAAACGAAGGAACAAAATAAAGGCGCATGAGACTAAATTTTAAAAAATTACAGTAACTATCTTGTTACTTTCCCCAATCCTTAAACTTTAGTCTGACTTTAGTTTCTCTTAAAAAGAAACCTTGCATTGACAGCCTAAGCCTTGATGTAAGACGGCACGAAACAGCGATAAAAATAGTCAAATTACTGCATCATATTTGTAGGCATCTAATAGATACAAGCAGTTTGAAACTATTAAAAAGGTAAAATCTTTTTATTCGATTGGTGAAAAACTGGAGACGCTACACTCACAGAGCCGATCGATTACTTTGAAAAAGGTACATAAAATATCCCCGATCTACTCAGCTATAGATTACACTAATTATAACAGCACAAAACAAAACAAAACAAAATTCGAATAGCTGTCTGCAGACCAAGGAATGCACTACTAGTCACCTATACATAAATTCTATGTTAAACCAAACATTTCATGAAATTATGCAGGCCTCTTTACAGGTCTATAAGTTGTGGGCGCACGCATTTTCAGGACTTCAAACAAAGAGCTAGTATTGTTCATCTTTTGTAAATAATGTACATGTCTGATCTTACGAAAGAACCCCGTTCAATATTATAAAAGCCGTCAATAGACACTCATTTTATCAGAAGTATTGATTCACAGTACAAGAAAAATTCAGGCAACTGTTTAGTCAGAGATGTTTTACTTTATGCACATTTGTCTACACAGACAATGGCTTTCCCTTGTTGAAATAGGTACCTTATACATGATGAGACAAACGACGAACAAGTAAAACAGAATCGTATTACCTAGAAAAATATTTTTGTTGGCGAAAACTTTTGAAGACGCGCGCGTGCGTGCGTGCGTGCGTGCGTGCGTGCGTGCGTGCGTGACATTTATCTGTAACACCCGGGGAAATATGACGAGCTTTTGTCACTAGTGTGAGTTCAAATATAGTGCAGTACACACACTCCCCGAAGATATTTTTCTTTTCTGAGGAGTAGTGTGACTCACATAAATATATATATATTCCGATGCTGCGGTTTCTCGCTGCCCTCTTCTGGGTCAAATGCATGCACGTCACGGAAGTGAAAGCAAAATTGCCAGAGACAAAATACGACCAAAAAGCATTGTCTGCTTGGAGGACAAAGCTTAAATCGGCATGTAAAGTTAGCTTGAAGTAATAAATAAACACAATCTACCAACAAATTCCCTCTTGGGTCACTGACAGCGGTCTGCCTCAAAGCTGAAATCAACAGGAAGTGTTTGTACAATACTCAGCAAGTGCAGTAGTTCTTCTCTGAATGTCGTGTCATGTCAATGGCAGGATCGACGCGTTTCATAGATGTCAGATTGGCTGGTTGCTTTTTGCTTAACAGTCCAGTCGCAAACAAGTGCATATCAGGACGGTGTTGCTTTATAATGTGCTGCCACAGCTGGGACTCGAGTCACAACACGTCTTCAGTCCCACCCAGTCACATTATACTGACACTGGGCCAACCAGTCCTAGTACTGTTCCCTACAGTGTCCGGTGTCTGGCAGGGCAGCTACTAGATTGCCAATTTCTAAGTCTTAGGTATGACTTGGCCGGCAGCAAACCACCCACTTCCATCCTCAGAAGAGGACCTCTTAATTTTTAGAACCGTATCTCCAACAAATCCAGCTAGAAATTATTTTTAGGTTGCAGCATGCAGTACCCGCACCGTGAGGGAAACTTCTTTGCATAGAAGAGAACGAATACAGAGGCTACCTGCGTGGTTGGTGCGCTCTGTCAGCAACCCAAGAAGTCGGTCTGGATCGTTCGGTGAACGGCGCTTACGCTCAAACTCAGCCGAGAACTCGTTGACATAGAACTTTTTTTCGTCAACTTTGACAATGAACGCTTACTGAGGGTGTTTACTAACTAAAAACTGTTCGCTGTATTTATTCTTATTAGAATCTGGAAAGGAAACCGGCCACTTTTAGAGAAAGCATGTGTGATGGAACCGTTTCCGAACCACAACTTTCTGTATAGGTGATAAAAGCACGATATCCTTTGCCTGCAGGACTGGTAAATAAAAATTAATGGGACTAAATGAAAAAAGCACACATTTGCAACTACCCTACTTCGATGGCGAAATGTTAGCAAAAGAAGAACTTCGGAAATGACCAGTTAATCTCAAACCCGAAATGAATTTGGCTTACCTCCCTTGAAAGTAAAGACGAACACTATACAGTTTAGCTTGTGGGAACAGCAAGAAGCGCTATACGGTTAGGGAACTAGCAGGAGAAATGAGGCATGCGAATATGGGTGTGTGTGTGTGTGTGTACGGGGGGTGTATGTTATCTGTATTATTGTTTCTGTTGCAATCATAATTGTCTTATTGACAAACTTTTTCTGGTGTATGTTATTCGAAAATATTTTTGTTTCTCGTTGTTATTTGTACTGCTCCTGGACCTTCTGCTGTGAGGGACAGACGTTTCAAACGAATTGTATTACTTTATTATTATATTAATATAACACAGATGTGTACACACATTGATACAAGCCATAGATGTACAGCAACTGGGCTACCACATTTTGCTTTTTTAACCAAAAAAAGACGGTGTAGAAACATCGATTTTTTCTTAAATGTAGGGGAATTGAAGAGAGATTAAAACCCGCACATTTTAGACTTTGTAGATTTTAAATTCATTCACTTCAAAACTCAGCAGCAATCTTTTTTCAAATTATATAAATGAGTCAGAGGTATGATGACGCCTCTGTGTGTGTTTGTGTGTTTGTGTTTCCAGGAAGTCAGAAACTACCTTAGGCTTTTGTTTTTAAAACGTTTGGACTGTTGCATCACGTCTCCAATCTTCTCATCTGATGTGATAAACATTTTCCTACTTTTAAACAGACAACAACTAACACAGTCTGGAGTCACAGAGATTCGGGATTCATTATGAAAAACACTTTACTATCCTGACAGAAATAACTGCAGTGCCTTACAGCGTAACACAACAGGCATCACAACAATGGATATACTGTATTATACTACTGTATTAGTTGCACCACTTAAAATAGCAAGTTGTCCTTTTGCCAAGTTGTCCCTTTAATCACGCGAGACAAAAATCACTCTTCATTTTACTCTCTCAATTTAACCACATTTGCACTGTCTACCCTCTGACCTGTAACTATAACTGTTGACACTATACGATGAAATACTGTTTCATGTGCACAGCTTTCCTTTGCCCCTTTAACTCCTAGCTTGCGTACATATCATGGAGGGGGGGGGGGGTTAAGCAACAAAAAAAAATTCATGACCACCAGTCTGCTGGGATGCCCTTCATAAAAGATCGACTTTGTCGTATGTTTATATCTAACACTTCGATTTTAAAGCCTCCAATAATACTAGTGTGGCAGGAAAAAAAATTCCTGACCACCAGTCTGCTGGGATGCCCTTCATAAAAGATCGACTTTGTGGTATGTTTATATCTAACACTTCGATTTTAAAGCCTCCAATAATACTAGTGGTTGTGACACGACGGGCCGTACCTTACTTACTGGACTCGACTTCTCCAGAATTACTGGACAAACTTTTAGGGTGATCTCGTAAATGTAGACTTAATTGAGCAATCGTCACCAAAAACTTTACTGTCTCAGGTCAATGGTTTCTACACCAAAGGGTGACGACGCTATGAAATAATGTGAAAAACTAGAGAAGTCTACCGAGGGAAAAGATTCTCATACTTTGACACGTTCGCTCAGTCTCACACAGGCAAAACACTTCTTGCTCAAGAGCCCCCACCCTCGTAAAAGACAGAACTGCAGCGAACCGTTATTCAACATATATTTCAAACACTAACTGACTCGACAACATCAAATATATCTACAGATTATTTACAGAGAATCATCGTGCTCGTGTCTAGGGTAAGACGCTGCCTGATTACGTCATACCACGCAGTATCAGACAAAGAAGATAAACAAACTAAAGCCAGAGGGGAAATCAAACTGCAACACGGCCTATGATCCCGCTCGATACACAGATACAATAAGTGACCGACAACAGAGCTCCTACTCTTGTCACTACTGAAACACTGTTTTACCGCAATACACAATTCTAAAGCTGTTCAACTACCCAACCACGAAGTTGTGACAACGCCATGACCAGCACTTCCACTAACTCCTCTTGGCATCGGCCCAGCCTCTAGCTTATGACGTCTCCTGTATCTGGCAGGATAAAACCACCTATCTTACTCAACCCAAGTCCCAGACTTTAAGATAGATATGGCAGAGCAGTCCTAATTCAGAAGGCACAACCAACAGTCACTTACTCGTCTATGCCGTAGATTTGTCGGCGAAATACAACCCAGTGAGTGCTAGCTGCTGCTCCGGCGTCCTGGCTAAGATGGCGAGGGCCCGAGGTCCTACCTATCTCTATCTATGTATCCTCTGTCTGTCTCCGATTCTGAGTGTTTCCCTTCCTTAAGTACCGTGTGCCCTCACGCCCTGTGTTCACAGGAACCATCTTATTCTAGTTCAAACCAGTTCTGGCCAGCCTAGGTTGGGCGGAGCTATTAGCCTGGTTATGACGTACCGTCCACCTACCAGCTGTCAAGAGAGGGAAGGGCGAACAGGCTAAACTAGGAGTGACAGGTGACAAACTAGGAGTGACATGTGACAGTGGTGGCAGACTAATCATCTACCCAAGCGCCTTACCTGGATTTTTTTGTTGTTGTTGGTTTGGAAGGGAAAGTGCTTCCACCTCGCGGTGATTTCACACTGAAGGGGAGGGGAGATGGGTGAGGGGAAAGGGAAGGGGTCTGCGGTTTGGTGTCCTGGACTGGTGGTGGCTATGTATGGTCCCGCTGGCTGCATGGCCTCTCTCCTGGC
>SMGT01009668.1:149864-169683 GCA_004794575.1 Lanistes nyassanus
CACTGTTTTTACTCCAAGTAGCAGTCGTCTGTACCTATCTTTCGTATGTCCACTGTTTTATGGTGTGCACATAATAGGTGACTAGCAGGTGAATGATTTTAATCCAACGGAGACAACGTTCGAGATGATAGCTACAACGCCCTGGTTTCCCGAAAAGAGTGAACTTGACGCCAATTAACGCACCTTTCCGGGTCTCTCGTATCAGAATTTCGTGTTCCGCATGCACATCGCTTCATGCAAGCCATGACTGTCGAGTTTTGTTCAATTCTTACGTACAAGTGCGTTATTTGAGAAACGCCAGAACTTGCAGCAGGCAAAAGGCTACTGTGTTACTACAGGGTTGTATTTTTTTGTACAGCCCTTCTGGGGAGATAATTCAAAATTTATGTTGGTTCGAGATTAACAATGAAAGGAATTCCGGATAACTATCCTCGCCGGTAGTCAACCCAATTAGGCGAAGGACCTATCGCCCTCACGCCTTGAGACGTGCCAGCCGCCATGTATCATGAAGGAAGTGTAGTGGTCACAGCCAAAGCAGACATGGCCACTCGGTAGGAATGCTACCCCATGGCTTCATTTTGCCTTTTAACTTAGCCCGAGACAAATACAATTTATGCATGGCTGCTATAATGACTAATAGGAAGAATATTGTTCCACCAGTTTAACCCAGGACTTTGCTTTTCCTTTAAATAATTCCTTACACCCAGCAGTGACACGCCATCTTGATTTTGCCCTGCCCCTGCCATATCTTGTCAGTCCACGGGACGTGGCTGCCACTGGCTTTTCTACTGGTTTGCTCGCCAGAAGCTTCTAGCCTATTGGCAAAGGGCCACGGTCCTCTAACGCGCAGGACTTTCTAGGCGTGACTCATGTACAGCTAGGACTGGCTGGTGTTTACGATACCTGCTCAGTAAGTCCGTCTGCGTGTCGTTGCTGTCGCGTGATAAGCAAGGGAAGGGAACCCAGGAAAACGAGGAAGGTGGGGAGAAAGAGTAGACAGACGATCAGTTTGTCAACTGCGTTCTGGGGCTCGGCCCAGCCCTGCCAGGCGCAGCTGATTACACAGCGTGTACAGCAGGCCGCGATAAATGCCCCCTTCCCCCCGCAGTGTGCGCGTGTGTGTACTGACAGCTCAGCCGGGCTGGCAGAGCGGGCATGCGGTAGACAGCCAGCGTTTCGGGCGCCATCTGACGTTGGCAACCAGCCAGCAGGGAACGTGGAAAGCCACAGTTGGCGTTCTTCTTCCACTGGCTGAAACGGCTGTCAGTCAGACCGAAAACTAGGTTACAGGGCTCATGCGTCGCGCGCATGGCTGTTGCTAGACGTGGACAGAATAGCGTGATCCAGCTGGAACTGGAGGCAGTTTCTAGCCATTCTTCATACACGAGCCTGTATCAAAAGAAGGTGCAGTCTGTCTCGAAGCCAAGTTTGTAGTATATAGCTCGCCGGGGCCAGCCGTGCGCGCACCAACCGCCGCGCACGAGTCGAAGAACAGCCAACCAAAGACTGAGGCTGAGCGTGAGCGCTGTTCACCCAACGATCCAGACTGACTTCTTGGGTTGCTGACAGAATACATCAACAACGCAGGTAACCCTTTTCGCTCACGACGGCTGTGGGGCCAGCTGACAATGAAAAGATTCATTATCTCAGTTCATTGTAGTAGTACGCCAGCCTACCATGTTTAGCTACCATGTTGCAGCGCAAAGCTTTGATATTTTTCTGTGTTTACCTTCGCTGCTCAAATGTAATATCCATCTTACCGCTGAATAGTTAGAACTGTTGTAGCTGTCCACCCAACATGGCTATGGCAATACTGTTATTACTGTAGCAGGGCATCGTAAATGTAACCAATAAGACCGTATTGAATGTAAACATGTCAAAAGGTCAAGGAAAAGGATGTGCTTTTCCAGATACAGCAGCAGAGATTCGGTGCTCGAACCATTTAATTAGCATGTCTGCTGCCCTTTTTTCTCATCCCATTGGCAACGGCGCTGGCTGACACGCCATTGACACTTGTACAACATGGCTGCCACCACGTGGTCAAAATATCATCCCTAGGTGATGTCATATTCTTGTACCCAGTGACAACTGGCATTTTACAGTCCCTACCATGTGCCTCATTTCCTCAGAAACCACCTGCACCGGCTTGTAAAACTGCGCAAAATGTTTCCAGGGAGAACTTTTTGCGTTAGTTTTTTTTTGTCCCCAAACTCCTCTGCAACACCAGCGAGATTAGGAGGAAAAATATGTATTTCCTGTTTCAGTTTCTTGCCGCTGAGATCTGTGCGCAGCGAGTGCGCCTTTTTAGACAGTAGGCTTACAGAATAGGTGAGACAATGACTGAATAAACTACAGTGGAAACAGACACAGAGGTACGGGGTAAAGGGGCCGTCACATCTAGAGGGGAGCGATCCTAGTCACTGATCTCAGTCGGTGACCCAGGTCGCTAGGCCAGTCGCTGGGGGTAGCTGCCACAATGCAGCGATCGCCGGCCGATTTGGGGTCGGCGATTGCTAGCGAAGTAAAGGGGGCGCTGGTAGCTGTCAAGGTCGGGTCCTATTTGTATTCCCATTCTGATTGGAAGTGAGCGATCCGGATCGCTCGCCAGTCGCTCGGCCGGTGAAGACCGCGCCAGCGACTCCCTGAGCGACGCAGGGACTGCGTGACCCAGATCGGTCGTGAATCGCTCAGATGTGGCAGGGCAAATCGCTGGTGAATCACTAGATGTGACGGACCCTTAAAGAGAGGTTTGCTGAGAAAAACTGAGCACCATCGTGAACATAACCTGCATATCTAAAGAATGCCTGCGCTTACGCTGCGCTCAGCTATGGCCTGCTGTCTGCAACTTTCAAGCTGAGATGTTTACTCTAGTGACTTACGTAGCCGGGAATTGCCCAAAGCAACATGGTAGGCACAGAACGTACTCTCTTGCTGGAAAAGCTTACCTTTCATGATATGAAGGGTGAGGCTAATTATTACACCCAACTGGACCTCAAGACCTCTGTGACCAAAAAGGAATGGAAGAAGTGACGTCACAATAAGGCACACTTTGATCTGCTTTGGGTTGTAGCTATGACGACATGGGAGTATCTCTATATCGTCACGGATTTGACCTCATTCTGTGCATGTCAGTCTATGAAACCCGCAAGACGGCTCAAAACGTAGCTCACAACTTCTCGTAGGTCCCGAGCCTCGACGCAATCAAAAGCTACACGGTCGCGTTTGCTCCCAGAAAAGGCTGATGCCTGCCCAGCGTCCAAATATCTTGCTTTTCCCCCCTTAAATTCTGCCAGCTCACAGGATCTCTTTTGTCTTGCCGAGGAGTCTAGTTCAATATAGGGCTCATGTAAAGTTTAGAAGGTTTGTATCACGCCAGCAGGGGAGAGTTCCTTTTTCGTATTTTACAAAGTCGCTAATTTCAGTTATTTATTGTGAGTAGATATGCGACTTTTGACTTAGATGGGTTTTGAAACGGTTGTTTTGCAAGAAGAACAAGTCTCAATATCGCATTTCTGAGATGTGCACAGAAAGATCAAAACACTAAAGTCTTCTTAGGGAGTGTACATGTCCAGTACAAATATGCTGTGAAACTTCTCAGATTTGCTTTTGGCTTCAGGCAGTATGTTATAGACCTGTCCATGCAGCACAATGGAATATTAACATATTTTTTTTAATTCTTAGGTATGTAGATGTTTTAAGGCTTGTAAAGGGTCTTACGTGCTCAAATGTGAGTTAGAACATGCAGCTGTTTTTTCTCCTCGGTGGTCTAGTGGTTAAGGCGTCCGCTTCCGAATAGGGAGGTCGGTGGTTCGCATCCCGGCCGAGTCATACCTAAGACTTAAAAATTAGCAATCTAGTAGCTGCCCTGCCAGAGCCTGGCACTACAGGCAACAGTACTAGGACTGGTTGGCCCGGTGTCAGTATAATGTGACTGGATGGGACTGAGGTCCGTGTTGCGCCACCAGTCCCACGTGTGGCAGCACGTAAACTTTGTCTAAGCAACACCGTCCTGATGTGCACATAGTTTGCGGCTGGACGTTTTAAGCAACAAATACCTCCCCCCCCCCCCCGCAGCTTTTTTTTCTCGCCCATAAAATTTTCTTGTCTTAAAAGCAAGCGTGCTGTCTTATCTTGTTGCACAGACATCTACTTTCATGCTTAGTTGCCAGTACATAATGTCTAGCAAAACTAGACAACACTCATCACACGGACGTTTACAGTTTGTACAACAGTCTACTGTAGAAGGTGCCCCTCGCTGCTCCTCCAAGGATGACTTAACAGGTTTCATCGCCACCTCTTCTGTGATAACAGCAGACTTTACTTTTCACACGTGTCCTTGCTGAAGTTGGAACACAGCGCCACCATTGAGGACTGGTAGACTCTCGTGTTAACGTCACACAATCACTTCAGTGTGACACACCAGTTCCGTCCTTGACCTTAAATCGTTCCACACTCACAAGTCCAGTCACTTCTGATCCATTCTTGGACTGGACCTCTGCCTCTCAGTGCAGGTCACTGCTTCCCTCTTCTGTCAACGCGGTTACCTAGTTCACACTTTTTAGTTTTTTGTTGCCCGTTTAGCATAGACACTTTCCAGGGCAGAGAAAAACACGAGCCACCATAGTCTTATGCCCAGTGGCCTGGCAATCCAACTTAGGGGCCTGGATAGCTCACCTGGTAGAACTGTGGACTAGCAGATGGAAAGTTGCTGGTTCGAATCCAGGTGTGGCCAAGGATTATTTCCTGGAGTTGCACATTGTCCAAACTCCAAACTTCTCCCCGCACATTAAACTGCCTGTCCGCACTGGCCATCTTACTGTTGCTATCGTTCTGGTGGTTCTTTCAGTGCATAGCTTAGTAATAGGACCCCATCCCCCATAGTGCGAAATCACCCCCAGGTGGAACCACTGTCCCTTTAACCAACCAACCCACCCACCCCACTTGTGGAATCACAATTGCAGAGCAGCACAGCAGCTAACTGATTAACACTAAGCACAAGAGACTGCAAAAATCAACTTGCATTCCAGACTAGGCGCTTTATACTTTGCAAAATCACCCCTTTCCATACAGTGACATTCATGTGACATTCCAATATATCAATGTCTAACCAGGACAGAAGCAAGTTAACCGTGCCTCCCTGTCAATCACAGAAAAATGCCTACCTCCACCTAATCTTGATGTTTCTCTGCCCCTTGGTATAGGACCTGTCATGACACCTGGTAGTCACCATCTAGAGACTCTGTTGCGATCCAACTCCCTGCCCAGTATCTACCCCTGCAACTCCCATATTTAGCCTAAGTCTAACACCTCTAGCCACTGGACTAGGAGCCTTTACTCTGCAAAACCACAATGTGCATTTTCTTAGCAAAAATAAATAGATCCTAGATCTAAATATGCTATGGTTTTGAAGACCTTGAATGACGCCAGATATTATATTTGCTCGCTGTCGACCAAAAAATGAGATTTGATTATCCATTTACAATGACAAACTGGGGAAAATCATTAATTTCTGTCTCTCTGAGTGGGTAGTGGGGGAATTCTGTCATTTGTACCATTTGTCATGGTGCTAGAGAGATGACTGCTCCCCATTTGCAGATGAACAGATTTTGTCCTTTCTACTTGCTCATGCTGTTTCCCAGATGCGCAGTCAGTAAAAGGATGCGCAATGGCTTTGAGGTGATGTGGGCATATAAATTGCTTGTTGTAAGTAACAAGTGGTCGGTTTTAATGACATGCGTTTAAGCCGACCGTCATGCTTTCTTGGGCCGTCCTGTAAGGCAAACTGCACAGATCGCCCCCAAGGCCCAGGCAGGCAACTTTTCGTGTTCTGCGCAGAATTAAAAAAAACCAGAATGATTGCTATTTTAAGATTTACAATCCCCCTCCCCAACGCCACACATACACACACCTTCCTGCCACCCTAGCTGTCTTTACCAAGCAACACCAAACAACCCAGAATTCACGATGTAGGAGATAGTAAACCTCTCCATAAAAGTAATGTACTCAACTGCAAGAGCAACGGTCGATATCAAAATTGCAAATGCTCTAACAAATAAGATTTTCTTTTCTTCTCTCCTCAACCCACTCCCCTCGTTTTCGAGTTTGAAGACTCACTCTGAAGAAATCAGGTGATGCGTTCCTGGTAGGAGTGAGATTTTCGACAAAATAATTAACATCCACTATATAAGGATCCTACCGATTCAAGTTTCTTGCCCATCAAACCTCCCTTCTTATCCTCGTTTTTCCGTCCACGCTTGACAAAAGTAGCTTTATAACAGGAACAAGTTTGACCGGAAAAATTTTACTTGTACGGCATATTTCTAATATGATTCTAAAAGGTACGGCACATATCAGGTTTCACCCGCACCTTTGACACAAACCGTCGAAATACGCGGGGGGCTGGAAATGCAGATAGGGTACCATACTGCCATTGTCAGCAATAGCCCTTTCTGACTGGAGGAGTCGGTTGAGTTGCCATTTATAGATTTGCCCTACCCACGCCTTTCCAGCAACCAATCTGCCCATAGGCCTTGTATGGTGTTGCTGGTTTTTGTGTACGCTAATTCGCTCCTGCATCACTCGATCTGTGACGTGCAACATTTGACTCAGAAAATTATAGGGTATAAGCGATACGCAGTGAGTGGTCACGTACGGTCACGTGATTCGACGGTCCGGGGCAAGCGTGGAGGTGAAACTGCTTTTATGGATGTCAGACGACAGCAAAGCAGACATGAAGCACAGAAAAGACCTGTCACAAATCGCCTCACTTGGCTATGGTGTCGTGTGACATACCTCAAACATAGAACGCAGCATAGCGACCGCTTCGTGAGATACGCCCTGCCCTACTTGTCAAACACTGCAGCACTGGCCAGTGGAGAAGTCTGCGCATTGTCTTCGCGCATATCCGTCACCTCAGGAGCCGACTATGCAGCTAAAGCGTACTTTGGCAGCACTACTTCGAACACCAGCACTCTAGGCATATAGTCGCTGCTTTGTTGTCGTGTGGCATCACCATTAGCAAGCTAAAAGACTATACGTCCTTGATTCTCATATGCTGGATGAATCCCGATACCTTCTGGATTGTAAACGTAGAATTCTAGACTGCAAGTTTCGCAACTGAGTGTGTGACAGAGAACACAGGAACGCACAAAGCAGAACTGTCGCGCGTGCTTCCCTGCGACGGCCCTTGCAGCGCCTCCAAACCCCACTGACCGGACTGCCCGCTGCTCTCGTGAAGCCAGCTTGGACATGTCCTTTGTATGACAAAACAGAGGGGAACTAAATCGACGTGCTGTTTGAATGTATAGCTGATGCAGAACTGGAGTGAAATGCTTGTCTGGCATGTGGATTGTTGTGATGACGTGCAAGTAGGGGAAATAGTTCGCGAAGTTTTTATATATAATATATACATATAGATTTGTATACCAAGGAACAGCGGGGAAAATGATGGGTGTGTATGGGTGGAGGGGGCTTTGATCTTAGTGTTGGATTCCCCTTCTCTAGACGGTCCTGCTGAGGGACATAAGTCCAAAGTTTTTGAAGCTAGCATAGAGGACATCCTTCTTGTCTGTTCGTTATTGTGTGAGGCTTCACATCAACTGTTTGTGTCAGACTTATTTCCCTACAGAGGGTTGGGCGGATCTGTATTGTCCCATAGACTGAACAGTGTGGAAAGGACCACCTGTTTGTGAGCTCTGAAGTTAATGCTTATTCATTCGGTTAGCTGCAAATGTTTGACAAAATTATAGGTTTTAGACAGACACCAGTAAGAATACTGATACCAATTAAAAGCTTCAGGAAACCTAAATAAGTCGAAGCGAACGCGCTGGACTGGAGGAGGGGAGGGAGGAGCGGAAGCATTGCGAAGTTCCTGGCTTTATTTCAGGTGCAAAGCAGCACTGTTTTTCTGGGTTGGTGGGGCAAGGAGAAATGTGCGATATATATTTGAGATTCATTCCCATGAATTAACAGCAGTGTGCTAGATAAGGCGTTGCCTTGACTTAAGATTCAGTCTCCTTCTAGATCTTAAAGGAAATCTGAACCCTAGACGTAACTTGAGATGAGTTCATAGATATTGATATTGTGAGTCTTGTCAACCATAAATTTCAAGCTATATCGGTACTATATCCATACAATCCACGTTTTAATTTCGGTAAATAACGGCACACGGACGTCGCCATGTTGTGGTACTCTTTCGCGAATGAAAGCAAAATATCGCTGCTGTCGTCTGGTCTGGTGACGTCAGTTCTCCAGAAGCATTCAACACGCCACAGTGCAAAGACTTCGGCTGTTTAATGTAGACGGAAGCCACAAAATCTTTTTTTGGGATTCCGAATCCAGCAAAATCAAAAGACTGCTATGCACTATGTAAAAAGTGACTTGAAAATTTAAAGAACGCCAGTTTGCCTCGTCATGCGGAGTATAAATATCACAAATCGCACCTCGGACTTTGTGTGCGAGGACCATTTTACGAGGGAGTGGTTTGAAAGCACCTACGAAAATGATGTGACTGCTTCGCTTGGCTTCAAGACTTTTAAGAAAAAGTTAAAGAAAGGAGCCATTCCGACATTATCAATACAAAGTGTGCCAATGAAAAAGGCATTGCAGTAAGGCAAGACCGTACGGAAGCTGAGCCTGAGAGTGAGAACAGACGATTACAGCTGAGAGCGATGTCACTAACAAGTCAAGTTTCTTTATTCTTTTACGCTTAGGGGGTATTCAGAAGAAAAAATAATGTAAAAGAAAACATGTCAATCGTAGTTCATCTGAAATTAGAATATACGTAGATTGATAAATAAACTCAATGATTAATAAACACACAACATGCTCAATCATGCACGCAGACGTTCCCACGCGGAAAAACATGTGCACCTATTCATTAATGTACTCTACAAAGAAGTATATTAACGAAATTCACTACTTTGGTCAATACACTTGTTTTTACAAGAAAAGAGTTTATAAAGTTTAAATGTATTTGGCCGGCTCAAGTAGTATGGTGTCAGCCCGGTGCCGCGTTCAGCTGTAAAACTAAAAGCGTGTTCCGACATCTGTGACGATGCTGCTTTGAGCGCTGTCGGCTGGGTGCTGCAGTAGCTTTCTCCCTGTCTGGGTAACTGACGTCACTCATCAAGGCAACATGGCGGCTTCCATGTAAAGCCGATGAGCGGCATTAAAAGCTGGGTTGTAAGTGAACAGTTCATTTGTAGCTTAAAATTTAGGGTTAAAAAGACTCACAACATCAATATTCATCAATTCAAGACAGGTTACTTCTAAGGTTAAGTTTTCCTGTAAGTTGCCGTTCTTCGAAAGAAGAAGACCCAGTTGTCAGCCATGTCAGTATTTACTGTTAGTCTCATTTGCTGGGAGAACATAGCCAGTATGGTGAAGATATTGCCCGGTACTATTCGGGTAAGATAACGTACATTGTGGTTCCTCTGTTGTTGGTTTTTTTTTTCCTGTCGTCGACTCGTGCAGAATTACTCCCCACGTTTTAAGGTCTTGTGGTTAAGGCGTCTACTTCCGAGGCGGGAGGTCGGTGGTTCGCCCCCCGACCGTCATACCCAAAATTTAAAAATTGGCAATCTAGTTGCTGCCCTGCCAGGCGCCTGGTACTATAGGGAACAGGACTAGGACTGGTTGGCCCGGTGTCATTATAATGTGACTGGGTGGGACTGAAGCCTGTGTTGCGACAGCAGTCCCACGTTTGGCAGCTCGTTGTCTAAGCAACACCGTCCTGATATGCACCTAGTTTGCGGCGGGACGTGAACCAACAAACACCCACCCACATCACTTTTTAAATGCGCATTCTCTTCTTTTGATCGAGTCTAGGCATAGCTATTGGGAATGGGAGTTTGCACGACCTTGACCTCACATATTGAAAGTGTACTGTTTGCTATCCTTATTTTGAAAAAAAACCCCAATCCTTGTAATTCAGAAGAGGCATTTTTAACATCACTTATTTCGTCGCTTCAAGTATCTAAGCGCCCTTTATTTATAGTATGTGACGTCATTTCCCATCCGTTTATTTACACGTCATCCAACACGGTGTTTGACGCTGTACAACGACCACATACTTAAAAATATCGCCTAGCGTTTGTCTACAGACGACGAAGGTCAGTATACATTTGTATATATAACGTCGATTTCTAAGTTATAAATTGCGTCAAATTAAACAAGTAAGCAGTTTGCGTCATTTAAAAAGTCACTTTATCGTCATTCCAAGAAATTTCATTTCCCGAAGTCAGCTGTTATTAGAATGCTAGAACAAAGAGGTATAAGGCCTGGTCCATTGCCTTGGTCAAAAAACAAATCCCATAAAACGGCACTGTACAGTTCTAGTCCACAAAACACGGTACTGAGAAAGATGGATGAATTTCGTCGACTGATGTCACTATGGGAATCGGACTTTACCATGGCAGAAACTTCAAGCTGTTCGACTTGTTATAGGGGTCTGCAGTTAATCATTTCGAGTGACACCTATGTGGTTTTCCTTCTGGTGTGATCCGTCCTTGAACTCGGGTTATGCAGTTGTGACACACGGAGAGATCACGCGCTTGTCTAAACACGGTCAGAAGCACACTCACTGCACGCATAATAATGTGTGTAGTCTCGCTGGTCTCGCTGACAAGTGCTGCAGCTGTGTCACGACTCCAAGGTCACAAGATAACCAAGCAAAAGTTAGTAGCTACGACAGCACGCACTCGTATCATGACACGACCGTCAGGGACGCGGCTGTGACTGTACACGTGTAGCTGACTGGCTGTAAACCTACTGCTGGGTCGTTGTGGTCCTAGTGGGCAGCAAGCACAGGCCGTGTAATGTGCCATGGAAAACGAGAACAGGCGAGATAACAGTAACCAGCTACATTTATCTTCGCCGATGACACCCAAAACGGCCATTTTAAATCGTCAGGATATAGGCTAGGTTGCATAAGTTTTCGTATCATAAGTGCTTGTATTTCCTGTTCACACATAAAGGCGAACGTAAAATACAGAGGGGAAATAAGCCCCACGACCGCTCTTTTGACCGGAAGTGCATGTATAAATGCTCTTGCAAACTGCCTCTGGAGTTTAACATTCTGCAGACAGTTTGGTCATCCCCCGAACATTAAACTGCCTGACCACAGTGGCCATCTTACTGCAGCTGTCAGTCGGGTACGTGGCTCTGTCAGTGTATAGCTCAGTAATAGGATCCCATCCTTCCCACCCATAGTGCGAAATCACAGATGAATTCAGGAAAAACTCTATCTAAAAGGCAGTGGCTATAGATTCGGAGGCGATTTGCACGGCTGACGTCATAGCAAAGGAGCGTTTTTCCGAAAAAAAGCCTCTGATTCTGTCTGCACGCGACCGTGCCAATAGCCATTGCCGGTCTAAAATTGCTACCTACCTACGCACATACACACCTTACTGACGTGCGAAGAAGGCGAAAATGTGGGGCACATATGGTGATCAAACTCCTTTTCATGTGACAGAGACTATAGGCAAAGTACGTAGCGAGCGTAAAATGAAAAGTAGCTTATACAGTCAGTAATAAATAATAGAGTTCACGTACATGTTGTTTGCCATGTGTGGCCAGACATTATAACCTGTCGCATAAAAGGACCAATCTGTGAAATGATGAGCGGACCTTCTAACATCAAAGAACGCAATAAAAAGTCATGCAATTTCTGGATTTTGTCATGCTGAGTATTTTAAGTTTGTACACGTACCTGGTAATGCTACTATTTAAAGGAGAGGGTGTACAAAAAAAGGGGTGAAGTTTCACATTAAAGAGACTCGATAGAATCTTTTGTATTGTACTACATGTTACTGGTAAAGAATCACACATACGCATTGGCTAATCTTCGTACTTCATCTGACAATCGTTGGATTCGTAACTGAGAAAGCACTTTTTACTCCTGTCATTTGCTGCGCATGAAGGTACAAGCAAAACGGCTCCCGTTGAAAATGGCTAGTATGCATGCGTCAACTTTTGAATTCTAGTCCTAAACCCTAAATTCCTAAATAATCAATGATAACACTAAAAACAATAAGAAATTCTATACTTAACAAGATGACTTCGAAAGTTGGCGCATATGATGTGTACTAGCCACATTTGACCGGGAGCCGTTTTGCGTGTAAGAGCATGAAAAAGCACAGAATAACTGGAGCCAATCAAAATACAGTATCACGTAAAATATGCTAATCTCGTAGAAGATCTTTACCGCCTATACCCCACCCCACCCCTCCCCCAACCCCCACCTATCCCCTACTCCTAGCCCCCACCCTAACCCTTCCCCTTAGTCCCCCTCCTCCCGGAACATCCCCCTCTCCCTCCCTTCCCCCCGCCCCTGGAAAGACCTTCGAAATATAGCTCGCCATTTGATTGGCTCCGCTTGTTACACATCCTAAATAGAGCTCGTCATTTGATTGGTTCCAGTAGTTCTGCGCTTTTACATGGTGCTAATTCCCACCGACCTGGGGCACGCATGCGCGGTGTATCCTCTGCGCTGCGCATGCGCTTGGCGGTTGCTAACCACAGCAACAGATAATCATAGGTAAAGCCATGACCTCTACCAGAGACCATCTATTATACGGTCTCTGCCTCTACACAGCTTCACTTCTTATAGTAACAATGAAGAGACAAATCTGTGGTGATCGGTAGCTTTAAGTGTAAAGACATGGCTTTTCACTTCGAAGTCGCACGTTCGATAGCCATATTAACTTACAACTATTTTGAGGGGGATGGGGGTTAGGGGTAGGGTCACGGTTTGATGTTAGGTAGGACTTCTGTTTTAATGTGTAAATTCAAGCAAGTCTGCTAGCATAATCGGGATGGGAGGTGGTCGGCGCATGCGTCGATGGCAATTTAAGACTTGCAGGCAACTTTCTTACCCCCCACCCACCACTACCCCATTCTCCATGACCTCTATGAAGAAATTATACGCGATGAAGGAGTGCACTGCAGTTTTATCGATTCCACTAGATCTAACAGCGACTATGCAGTGCTGTATAAATCAATTTACAAATTTCCTTCAAAGGATGAACCCAGGTGAGGACCGAGTCGTTGTAAAGATGATTTAATGGAGTAATCTGGCGGCAGACTTCGATCGTTGTTTGGTCCTTGTGTTGGTGTGTAGGCATATGATGATGATGTTAAAACCTTCTGTCGCCATTAGATCTACCATAGGCACCACAAATAGGTGGGCAGAAATAACTGTGTTACAACTGCTACCAATGAGAGATTGTTGTATAGTAGTATCAATTCTCTTTTTGAGTTTTAGAACAAAAATTGTTACTGTAAATGGTAATAAATCCCTTTTAGTAGTAAATTCTATGAAATTATGACTTTCAGTACAGAAGTAACAATTGAAGACAACACACATTACAATAGAGTAGTAAAAAGAAGGCAACAGAAACATCAAGATAAATAAGAACAACCAAGTCTTTTCAAAGTAATCATAGTCAATGTCCTTAAGAAGCTAACATTAGTCCTTCTCAATAAATCTTTCTTAGTTTTCAAGGACAATAGAGAAGAGGGAAAAATCCTGGGACCAAGAACTGACTTAGATTTATAGCTATGATAAGAAAAATATTTCTAAACCTCAAGTGCATTGCAAAAATAAAAATCAAACATAAAAAAGGAAATAGGTTAAACAAAAAGTTCCAGTTATAAGAGGATGTTATGCATAAATAGGTTTTCAAATTCAAGCCTTTGCTCAGGTTTATGCAAGAAATGCAAGAATGTGCATGTTAATTAAATTTTAATATTTGTCTTACACAGTTTTCTGGTGATTATCAAGCAATAATTTTAAAATGTCCACCTTTCTTTGGTCAGTTTCTTATTATGTCCATGTATTAATAATCGTCATTGATATGCACATCAGTCTCCAGAAACTGGGTTTAGAATGAATTTTATCAATACCACATCATCAATTAATAGCAAGAAGATATTTAAGATTCTTGTTGTTAAAACGGGGAATATTTTGCACGTAATGGGACAGCAATGCAATGGATTGTCTTTCTTATACATGTCGGTCGGAGCTAAAGCAGGACGCGCTGCGTTCAGCGGCTTCCTCGCAAACGTGAAAGGAGGAGCGCGCCACGTGCCGCCTGTAGTTCAGGTGTCTTTGATTCTATTTATATCAGGCCGCTTTGTTGACTTCCAGACGGTACGACACGGGCCAACACAAAGGAACGTAACTTTATCGACAACGGCAGTAATGATTTGTTTCACCACAACTTAAAATAAACACCTACAAGTGATTTCTCTGCTCTAAAACTTTGTTGCACCAATAACAGCTACTTTCCGAATAATCATCTTAGCAGGTCCACGTTTGATTAAAGTTAAAATTACCGTTATGTGCTAAATGTCAAAGTATACAGCTGGATTTCAAATTGTCTGGTGTGGTGTGGTGTGGTGTGACAACGCTTGGTTTGAGTTCGCCACCTCGGAGGGCGAGCGGCAGTCAGGATGTATTTTTTTTTTTTTTGCCAGTGGCTATTTGCACGGTTCCGTGCAGATAGAATCCGAGGCTATTTGCACGGCTGACGTCATTTCAAAGAGGGGGGGGGGGTCACTGCAACAGAACCGTGTAAACAAGCGCTTACATTTTTTTTTACTTTTTCACTATTGGTTAACAATAAATTACTTGCGTTGTCACTTTTCATCCTCAGTAATCTGAATTAATGTGGGGAGAGTTGTTGAAGGTGTGGATCGTGTATGCATTCTTACGACACGTCGATTTGACTTTAAACTTTCTACGCAAGCAACAAAGCCGTGTAAATAAACGCTTAGGTTAGTTTAACAGCTTTATTCAGTAATGGTGAATAGTGAAGTACTGTCGCTGTTGCTTTTTGACCTCAGCAATCTGAGGAAAGACGTGGAGTGGGAGGGTGCTTGAGCTGTTGATCGAGTTACTTATGACGCGTCGATTTGGCTTTAAACTTTCTACTCAGTTTTTACGGCAGGCACAATTAACCTGTCACTGCCCTTGCGCTATTGTATGGGATCCATACTAGAAACAGGACGTGGAAAAACGGAGGTTTCCGCGTAGAAAACTTCAAGGAAGTATGTAGAGGTTGGCAGCCAGTGGTGCAAAGCCGTAGAAATAATTTTACAGGGCTTTTGGGAGTTATGACGTCAGCCGTGCAAATAGCCTCAGATTCAATTTGCAGGGTACCCTGCAAATATCCACTGCCTTTTTTTGGGGGGGGGGGAGCTGGTAGTTACGTAATTTTAGACGCACAGTGCCTGACCGAACCACCCTCGGAGGGCTCATTAGCATTTCCTAGCATGCATCATTAACACATGCGCATGGCGTGTTAAGCTATACCAACCTCTGTACCCGGGGGCACCGCGTGGCTCTGTCCAAGTACTTAAATTGGCTTTGAAACAGCATTTCCTAAATGTGTAGCAGAATGAACATGAAAGGAAAAATCTATGCACTGTTTTTATTAGGGTGAATCGGGTTTGCATACGATAGATTTTATTTTCTACTGAGAATTTTAATAGAACATTTTTGTGAGGATTGTTGTATAATCCCTGATACAATGGTGCCTCAGGTTACGAACTTAATTCGTTCCAGAACTCGGTTCGTAACCTGAAATGTTCGTAACCTGAAACATTGAAATCAGTGAAATAGAGACGATCCGTTTCAAGATAAAAGAATCGTTCCTTTTTATTAACATCCGGTCGTTTACCTGACAAAACGCAAAGAATACGTGTACTTCACGTATTAAATAAAGAGAAAGAAACAACCAACTAAATGTAAAATACAAAAGATAAACTGAACACAATGCCACTGCTAAGAAATCTTTTACTGCCGTGTAGTAAGGTCAGTGAAATCCAGGCTGAGCACGTGTGCAAAACTAGGCTACTAGACTAGCGCTAAGCGATATGTTGGTACTGCGTGGCCTTCGTTTGTACTGTACGCGATCGTCTCCAACGTTAAACCTTGCTCGCCCTCTCGCCTTCGTTCGTAACCCGATGCACTGTTCGTTACCCTAGACACACACACACACAAAAAAAAAAATTCGAAGTTGCTCGTAACCCGAATTGTTCGTGACCTGAGTCATTCGTAACCCGATGTGCCACTGTATTTATAGTCAAAATTATTTGCCAGCACTGCTAAACCTGTGGCAAACGACAGAAAGGAATTAAAATATATTTTGCATCCCCGTTTTGATTAAATTAGGTGCTCTGGGGACTCTACAAAGTGTATATGTTGTAAGAATACACCGCATATTTCTTTCGCTTGAAGAAATGTACGTGTTTTTAGGGTCTCTACAATTCATACTGCATATATTAAGTGTATCTATAGAACATCTTCTAGGTAATAGTACACGTTTATCCACAGAAAATCTTCTAAGCAAAAGTAGAAAAGAATCACTAATTGCCGAAACAAACAAAAAAGGACTAATAGGAAAAAAAGTTTGCAAGAGTAGCATAGACCACCATCTCTTGCTATTAACTATATTCAAGGAGAATGTAACAGTGGTTATTCATAATGCCAACAGATATATTAAGCATAGGGAGAAAAGACATGGAGAAAACATTCTCTGCTGATCTCTTTAGGGAGGAAAGAAACATACATTGTTCGGTAGTCCATACCTCCTGCCTGCAAAAGCGACTGTGGATATTACTTTTTTTTTTTAAAAAGGCACAAAGTGTTTCTGTCCAGAACCAGAGAGCACCCATCAGTATTACGCATTTACGCGAGATCCAACACACGCCCTTGCAAAATCACTCGCACGAAAAGTGAGTCTCACTAAACCATGACTATACAATACATACACAGGCACAGGACGAAGTACGCATTTCCAAACATGGATGTATACACATTGTAGTAAATTATATTTGTCATGCAACCCTGATGTGTACCGGGAATCGCAGTTCAATTTACCCCAGGAACAGCATTTCTTCGGCAGTTTGATACTCTTAACTCCTCCAGTATATAGGTATATATCTCGGAATCTTCCAGGGGTGATGGAATTTTGAAAAAACACATTTCAAGTCTGATGAAGCGGATTCGCTTCGCAATTTTCCTCTCTCTCTCTCTCTCCTTCAAAACAAAGGCAGGTTTCCTTCCACGCCCTCTGCGAACTTTATTTAGGGCCGCCACTGCTGCTGCCGCCCTACGTGCTCCGCCACCCCACGGTTTACTGGCACTTCACTACCACACTACATGTTCTCTCTGGTCCTCCTCCTGCTCCACCCTACTTCGGGACTCTGCTTTGTCCGGCCCGCACCCTGCTATTACAGGGTGGGCGTGAGCCACAACGGTGCCACTGTCCGGTCCCACAGCAGCAAGCCGGCCTACACGCGGCAGAGGCCAAATTTTGTGTTTCTTACACAGACAACATTTAGAATAAAAAGTGAAAGAATATACCTACAAGGACATGAAAATATACAGTGACTAGAGTGCGCTTTGCTCTTCCTGTTAGTGTTAAGGAAAGTTAAGTAGAGTGAGAAGGAAATAAAGATAATTACTTTAAAAGGTAGTTTAACTAGCTAATGTGAATAAAGGTACGAATTCTGCCTACACTAAATTTACTCTATCAAGACGTTTGATGAGTTAAATATCTACAGAAAGAGTAAATCGAGGAGAATCAGAGGGTGTTAGTTGTTAGTAACTGTAACTATATCCTAGAAGGATACAGAAACGTTTAAAGAGAGTGAGCCTAGCACAGCACGCTGTAAGATGACACAGCGCGTCACAACCACGGTTCGCTGGCGGTACTCGACCCGTACCACCCCCGGCGAATGCTGTGGCTGTGAGCGTGATGGCCAAAACCGTCTCCGTGATGGCTGCCCCCATCACACAAGAAATCTCGATCACTGTACCGGGAATCACTATTTGCATTTACCTCAGTAGCAGTGGTTCTCAAACGTTGAAATCCCACAGCTTGCCCCTGGAAATGACCTATAGCCCACTGGAATCTATTTTTAGAATAACCTTACGGCCTGGTTTGATCCGAGGGTACGCTGCTAGTGGGGAGAGGCAGTTTAGTGTTCGGAGGATGGCCAAATGGAATCTACACAACGTTAAACTTCAAGAAGTAAACCTTAGCCATTCCTGGATTTGAACCAGAAACCTTCCACGTACTAGTCTGCAGCTCTATCTGCACACCCATCCAGATTCCCAAGCCACCTTTTGGGGCTTTGGTCGCCAATTATCAGGGCACATCCAAATTAGACGAAAAATTCCCTGTGTGACGTCACTAAACCACTGATGATTAGTGCGCTGGAGGCTTCAGTTCAGCCATCATGTCACCACCTTCTGACGTTTCAACAAACAGGGCTGGTTGGGTGTAATATGTAAACAATACGTTCTATACATATTATCTATTTTGTGGTTACGTCCAAAGTACAGATGTAGACCCATGGGTCCTGTCATCAAGGAGGAGATTGACGTTACACTATACAGCCAAGGTAAACAGCGGGCTCCTGGAGGTGCAAATTATTTTTTGCAAGAGGGCAAATGTAAAGATGCGAAGACTGCACTGACACTTCTTTCAAGAGACATCACTCATCGAATACCCTCCACCACCCATTAATCCAACGCAGGGTTGCTCCGGAGTCGATGCAGTTTTTCCTAACAGCACTCTCTGTTACGTCGTCAAGGGTTTTCCCAGCGCTATTGTTGGGAATCTTTTTGTTTCGCTGTATGTTCACATGTTGCGATTTTTCATGCAACAAAGCTGACATCGTTAGTTACGCAGAGAGAAAGAGTACGTAAATGTCGAAGTAAGACACGTCATTTTTTAAATCAAAAATACGTAGGATTCGGATTTATTCGGCCAATGGAAAGACGGGAAAGTTTAGGTCACGTGGGTAGTAAAGAGATTTTGGGGAGGATTTAACGCCTATTCCGGATTCGAATGCAGCGAGGAGATAGGTCGTGTACGTGGTCAATGAAGCTGTGTATCGGTTAGTCGTTGCTGTTTTCCTTCCTGGCTAGGCTCATATAGCAACACAGTAAACGGTTAGTGGTGTAACCGCATCCGCTTTTTATCGTCGTGTGAAGTTATTGAGCACTTCGTTCCACGACGAGTTTCTTGTCAACTTTCCTATCTTATGAAAGAGACAGAAATGTCTGTTAGGACATCGGTATGTAGGTGACCTAACCCTTTAAGCGTTTTGCGAAGTTCCTTCAAGGTCTTGTACTCGATGTGGGAGTTACCCTCTAGTAAACTGCGAGTGAGCGGTCCTGAAGAACGTTCCCACTAGCTGTGCTTAGGTCTTCCTCCAGGTCAGGGATCTACGAGGGGGCAAGGCGTTTGTGTTCTGTGGTCAGTCGTTTCAAGGACATTACAACATGACTGTACCAGTCCTTTTCTACGTTGCCTTACAGTCCACGAAGTCTTTACGAGAACCAGGTGTCATGAACTACTGCAAACCAGAGTCGAAGGCGTCGCTGGATCTACAGACTGTCTAGGACTTTACCGTCTTTATTTCCCCGAATCTACGCTGCGCAGATCGGACTTTGTGATTCTGCGATGCGAACTCATCTTCTGTAAACTAACTTTCTCCATGTGAACTGCGACCGTGAATAGTAATTGTATGGTGAAATCTCATTTAGTCGACGTTTCAGTACCCGATCGGATTATGTATTCAGTATTGTACTGCAAGTAATCACATGTTCAACATGTTGTATTGGTTGTTTTGTGGGTATATCTTTTCCTGTGCAGCGGCTACACTCATGCAACTACTTCATTCATTCACACACGCACTTATACGTTTCTATTCATTACCCTTTCTTTTACGCTCATGTCCGTAGTTCAATAAATGTGCGAATTTATCTGGTCGTGTCCTTTTGCTTCAAGAGGGGGGGGGG
>SMGT01009668.1:170919-217944 GCA_004794575.1 Lanistes nyassanus
ATGCACTCTAGTAAGAAGTCAATACAATTTTGTTTTTAAAAAAAAAGAGTTGATAAAGTTTAAATGTATTTGACCGGCTCGAGTAGTATGGTGTCAGCGCGGTGCTGCGTTCAGCTGTAAATGCGTCTGCCCGATATCTGTGACGCTGCTTTGAGCGCTGTCGGCTGCGGGCTGCAGTAGCTTTCTCCCTGCCGGGTTACTGACGTCACTCATCAAGGCAACATGGCGGCTTCCATGTAAGGCCGATGAGCGGCATTAAAAGCTGGGTTGTAAGTGAACAGTTCTTTTGTAGCTTGAAATTTAGGGTTAAAAAAGACTCACAACATCAATATTCATCAATTCAAGACAGGTTACTTCTAAGGTTAAGTTTCCCTTTAATTCCCACTTCACCAAACTAGCGCACCCGGTAAAACGTTACACTCTCCGACAACCGTACCCACCCCCACCCCCGTTTGTATGATCGTGGAAGGACCATGCTATCTTCTTTTTGGTGAGCTTCATGTATGAGGTATATTTGTTTATCACGTCATAGTAGGCATCGATTGCATCACTTTTTTCACAGCATGTCCTGATGTAAGACTCGGAGGGCGGTCGACGGGGACATTTAATTCCACTATTCTACAGTTTACTTCGTATAGTATGTGAATATTATAATTAAAATATTAAAGGATGACGAAACATCTTACTTGATCATTATACATTAGAAAACAGCAAGAATTTTCTCCGAGGCGATTGTAGGCAACGCGCGGACATCCATGACGTCAAGACGAGCCTTTCCTGCAAAAGCTAGTCCGCCATATTTGTTAATCGAAACACGAGGTTGTTAGTGGGGCGTGACACAGATTGTTGACACGATATTTTCCCGTCAATGTTGATGCTTTCCTAAAGCTGTAATGAAGTTCGGTGAACCTTGATTGGTTTAGAGGCAATTCTGTACGTTTGTTGCGGCATACTGCGATAATTGTTAAGAGCTTACGCGCGTGACACAGTGCTCGGGAGCGGTTATTGTTCGATCGTCTTTTGCACGTTGCAATTATAAAAGTGCAGTTGATATGGTCTTGTAGGCTTCATAGTTTCACAACAGCGAGAAGACGAGACGACGTTTGTATGATAAACGTCGGCTTAGTCTTTGTCACAAAGTTGAAGGCGTTCGACTGATGTTGATTAAAGTAGGTCACCTCCCTTCCCTGACTATGGATGTCGATGACGTTTTAGAGAACCAGGTCACCAGTGTCCTGTGAAAGTAAGTAAATTTGTTGATGTATGACTGTCCTGGTTGATGGGAATAGAAGTTAGAACGATCTGGTGGTGAACCGATGCTATTTTATAGGTAGAAGTTTCAGAATACGAAGAAAAATTAGCCCTTGCTGATATTTTACACATTGCTCACTGATGCCTCCATCCATCCAGGGAGGGCTGGGTTAAGGTCACGTCCTTCGTTGAGTAAGGTCATGTGCAGACAACCCTTTGAAAACAGGTACATTCCAAAACTGCACCAAAGTATTTTCAAGCAACAAATAAAATTTAAAAAATTTAAGGTGTTTTCAGTTTAGTCTATTTACAGTAAGTGGAATAATTCACCTACTTAAAATTATCCAGAGGCATCAGAATGTGAACTATAATTGTCACATGGTCAACATGACAGCCATCTTAAAAAAAGGGGAGGGGGAGTGTAGGGGATACAACATAAACACATTATTATAGTTCAAAGCTAAATTCTCCATAACCTTAAAATCGAGTTCAGAATTTGTGTGTAGCAAAATTTTCTTTACATTTTTTTAACGACGCCAAACGGGAAATCTTTCACAATACTAGAAAGCTTGTTTTAATGTTAGCAAGGTGTGATTTAGAAAATTTAAAAAGTGCTAATTATTATCAACTTCCAGTTCCACGCAAGGCACATGGGTGGAGGAGGAGGTTAAAAATATGCATTATGTGCAACCGTATTAATTTAAAGAATAGCTTCTTATTCTGTCCTTCAGGTCATAATTTTTATAAAAACTATATCATCAATAGATGCCATCCTCACTCAAGTCCCCAGACCAGCAGTGTCCCCTGTCCGTTTTGTGTGACCTTTGCTTTGGCCTGTGAATGTTATCCAGAAAAGTTAATAATATTCTTTTGACATTCTTATATCTGCTGCATTCATAGCTCCTTGTGAGGAAGTGCACAATTATGTGTATAAAATTTACCTTTTCAAGCCCATTTTTTATGCTTGTTATAAAGTGGATTCTACATGTCACATCATGCATAGCACAATGCTGGTGGAGGGCTGATTCTAGTAAGGTTTTTGGGATAAACCACTCCAGTTTTTGTTAGAATGTCACAATGATAACGTAAATAGTAAATTTTATTTCATGTAATTAAAGACTAATACAATGAATATTATATTGCATATTTGGAATGAATATCTTACAATCATGGATGCACATACTATTGTTACATAATGCCATGTTCCCACCTACACCAGTCAAACTCAGTTGGTGTGACAGCATGAGTGTTCAGTTGACATATACATATATGTTACTTATTCTTTCCCTCCAGAATTGAAAGCTGTCATATGAGCTTTCTGGACTATAAGCAGTTACCACAGATGTAACGAAGTAGACCATCACCAGCAATGACAGTGGACTCCTCGGTTTTGCCAAAAATGGACAAGGTCGTAATGCTACCCCCGTTGTCCCTCAGCACTCTGACTGAGGTAAAATGTTGGGCTGTGTTCACTTGTATTCTTTAGAGTGACTTTGCTGTGTCTGGTGATGAAGATACTATGATTTCTGTGATTTTATTATGTTTCAAAATGTGTATGCCTTGTGCCAAACCACCGTAGATTTTGATTTGCATTGATGATTTTCCTAATGTAGTTATTTTTTAACACCTTGTTGAAAGACTGTGGAATAAACCTTTGTATGCATTATGGTCTGCATACAAGACAGCAGCTGGTGTGTGGGGGGTGGGGGGTGGGGGGTGGGGGGATTGCTTCTAGGAATATCCCAATATTTTGGAATTAAGTGAGAAAATTGAGTTCCTGGTATTAGAGGAAAAGTCTTTTCCCAGAATTGTGGTAACTTTCCTGAATTGAATAGTAAGCCTCAAAGCTTTTTATTTTCTTGTCAGTTGATGGATTGTGCCTGCCTGCATGTTATTCCATTTTCCTTCTCATGATGATAGGAATTTGATGCAGCATGACGCAATGGTTGGCCAGAAATATGGGAAACAGTTGACAACTTTGATCCTTGAGCAGTTTTTAATCATTTTCCATAACTGATAGGGTTTGAAACGTTCACTTTCAGCCCTGATGAAAACCTTGAGGCTGGAGTTAAAATGCAGTGACATTAGGTTAATGGAGTTCTTGGGGAGAGTGGGACGGGCAGTGCACATTACTTCAGCATAGCCTGCAAAGTTTTGGTTTACTGATGATGAACAATTTTGTGTCTTTATCACTGTCAGGCTCAACTCTGTGAGATAATTCCACTGCTGGTCAAACTAGTGACAGGCAGGGGGCAGGCACAGTTTGAGCGAGCTGAGGTCCAGCCAAGATGGTGGCCAACTGATGTACCATGGATGAATCCCACTGCTTTGCATCAAAATCCCCACATAAGCCGAGTGAGTAACACTCTCCGGAGCTTTCATACATAAATGCTTGTTGTTGCTCCTGAAATGGTTTTTCATTCCGATTCGTCTTATAGTTATGCTTGTAAATTGAAATTAAACAATAATTACGTGAATGAATCAGGTTTAAGTGGAAGACTCTACTATTACTGCATAACAAAGTCTCTGTTTACATAGCTTTTTTCCTGCTTGGTGACGATGTGCATACACATGCAGGTTGTAGATGGGTGGAAAGGAGATACAAGGTGTGAATTTGTATTTATCTGGTGTTGTTAAATTACATGTACACACTGAACTGAAAGCTCCATCCTCATCACCCAGTGACAGTTTTTTTCTTACCACAGGTCTCCCCACACAGTATGTGCATAACACATGCAGCAAACTAAAAAATATGCAGCAAAATTCACAGTTGGGGTACACATACCCAACAAAATTTTAAAGTGGAAGTATGCCTGCATAACAAAATTTCACAATAGAGGTACACACAATATTCAAGTCAAAACATATGAAGTATATTTTTTGTGCACTGCAAAAAGAAGTTGCTAACTGCACATGTTGAATACAACTGTTCTGACTACCTGTTATTGAGATTGGCATAGGTCTGCCATACTGGAATGTTCACTGTTCTCTCAGTTGATGCAACGCACCACTGAATGGCAAAGACAAGTACCTCAGTTCAAAATAATATCTTCTCAAAACAGGTGACTTGGAAGGAGATGCTGTGTAAAATAGTACGCTGCTGTTACTCCTATAGTGGGCAAGAAAGTTTACTATCACAGCAGGATAGCAGGACTACCACCCATGGCGCATCTGATGTAGCCAGAGACAAAGTAAAATGTGGTGAGCATCTTGCTGACATGGACGTTGCTTTTTAGTGTACTGTTAGTCAACCTAGTTCTGTAGTTGGTTGAGCTGTGCTTTGATCTGGATTTTCTTTGAGGACTTTACAGGCCATGGTCATTCTTGAGCATGCAGTATCTTTTTTTTTTATCACTAAATTTTGTTGCTGATCAGGTTTTATGTATGTTATTGAATATTGGGTATGGATTTAAAGTTCTTAACCTAATAATTTTTTTTTACCACCTCCTCTTTTTTCAGCAAGATTTGTATGAAGTTTATTGCATGGTTATGGTTTATCAAGTCTTTATTTAGCCTACGGATTAATCCCACGCAACCGTTACTATTTTCAGACATATCTGTTGTAAATGCTGGAAGTGTGGAACGACACCTATGCAGCATCTGCATGAAGCAGTTTGAAAACAGAGATGCCCTGCAGCAGCATCAAGAGACCTCTAAGCACACTTTAGTACAAAACCGTCCTAGCAGGTCAAACATGCCGCAAGCTTTATGTTCACCTTTTGGGCAGGTGCACACAGTTTCAGGCTCTGCCCCAGTCCTGGACACCCAGGAGATGCATCACAAAGCAGTCAAGATCAAGGATGTGGTGCTGCCTCCAGCAAATATCATGTATCCTGACTCCAAACCAGGTCGACCTGGATTTCAGCTTTCTAAGCAGAAGTGTAGAAGGCATGTGGAAGCACATCCATCAGAGCTCTGCTCACAGGAGGAGTTCATGCTGGTTTGTGGGCTTGTGACTAATTCTAACGCTAACCGGCTAAAGCACGAAGCAGAAGAATCCCTAGTGGATCTGGACTGCCAGATAGTAGCTGTGGAAGGTCTCCCTAGCATTGCTTCATTGACACCACCACGCTCATCCATATCTTTGATGTCACAACTCAGTCGCCAGACATCATCTGCCCGAAAGAGATTTGTCTTTACTAAGGATGTGGAGGGCAGTGACAACGACAATTCTGATTCTGGTGCAGGGCCCATTGTGCCTGCAGCTCAAGGCTCCTTGCTGGGCATTGCCTTCTCTTCTCCCCTAGGGCAAAGATTAAAAAAGCATATAAAAACCGACTTGTCTGTGCCCATAGTGAGCAACATGGAGAAGTACTGTAAAACATTTGTCGAGAAAACGGAATTCTTGCATAAACTTCGCCTCCGGCCATCATTTGACTACCCAGTGACATTCAGGAAGAGCAAGAAACTGATGTGTGCATACCATCACACTTACAAATTCAACCAAGAAGAAAGGAGAGAATTTCTACGGACATATCGCACAGGTTTGAATAAAAAGAGCCGATTCCTCAAGCAGCAGATGAAAAAGTGTGCTGTGAGCCTGAGGAGACTAAGTGGGGAGGAAATAAAAGTGTGGACTCTAAAAAGGAGGACAATTCTTAACCAGGAGATTCCCATTGATGACGACCTCTCCATTGTGCAGGTGGACATTCCAGAATCCTGCTACCGAGCAGTGTGTCAGCAGCTGCCAGTGATTACCCCAGCTCAGCACCAGAGTGTTGCAAAACTGGGGAGCAGAGGTCGGGGTGATTCTGAAGTCGATAACAACAACAGGCTGAATAGCCTGCCTCAGACCTGTGGAGTTTCTGCTCATTCAGGTCTTGTCCCTCAGAGATCTCAGTTTCTGGTCAAGAAAGTGAGCAAAAATGTTAATGGACAAGAGTCACAAAAAATGTTTTTTGTGCAGCTAGAAGAGAGTCATATCCATTCCAGAATCACAAACCCAGCAGACTTATGCCAGTCAGGTCATAGCTCTTTACAGAAACCTGGCACGCAGTGGACTGAAACGCCTTTACGGATTAACAATACGAAAATTTCAGTGATGCCAACAGGTAATAAACCTGTAGAAAGGAGGGGACGCAAGCAGGTGCTAGGTTACAGGAAAGGTTTCGAGGAAAGCAGCGAGTTCAAAGTCGAGAGCTACTCATCATCTGATGGAGATGCAGGACATCAGAAACAGGCAAACCAATCTCGTCGCAGACCAAACATCATTTCAACACCTACAGGTGCCACTTCATCTCCTCTGTGCAAAAACGGTGTTCCAGCCACAGATAAAGTGAAACCATCATGCTCCAGTCACTTGCAAAGTGCAGATTCCACACAGACACATATTTCAGCAGCACTGGGTGCATCCGTAGGAAACAGTGCTGACCAGAGATTGCCGACTCATGAAACTCGTATCTTCAGATCTCAGAGTTTACACAGTTCTGTTCACGTACCATCGGTGGTTGCCAGAAAAGTAGCACAAGACAGGCGAGACCCAGTTACCTGTACTGTGACCAGCAAAGGCGCTGATGGTGCCGAGAGCAACATCTGGGCAAAATCTGAGGCAGGTGGCAACGTTAAGGCTGTGCCTGACATGCGTCTGAGTTCTTACAATGTGCGCGGTGCGCAACTCAGCAATGGGGATGTGCATCTCAGCATTGACGCTGTCTACAGCGCCGCTGATCTCAGCAATAAACAGCTTGCTGATTCTCTGGGGTTACAGTTTTCAGAAGCTGTGCAGGGGGAGACTCAGGAAGTGCCAGCAAATTTTCTCCATTCAGCAATCTCTCCTCTCTTTCCTGCGTACCAGCCTCAAAGGACAGAAACTTCTCAGTTTCCTTTGAAGAGTGTTCAAGCAAGACCTATGCCACTTCAGCAGACGGTCACACCAACACAGCCTGTGCCTTTCTTTCATACTGTCATGCCCCAGCTACTCCAGGTCCCTACACAGGCTCCACCTGCCGTGGCACCAAGCTCTGCGAAACATTCCCTCAGGTTCCGTGATTTTCCGTCGTGTCCACAGCTGGTGCACCACCCAGAGCAAACAAAGCAGCCGAGTCAGCTGCCAAAATTGACCTCCATGGCCAGGGACTGTGCTGAGCAGACACGAATGTCCACCCAGTCCCTGTGTGATGTTGGCAAGGATGGTGATGCAGGTGGCAGACGACTGGACAGTGCTCCATGCTTCTCTGCCAAAGATTGGAGGGTTGTTTCTGCCCCTGATGATGGTGGTGATGAAGATGATGATGTGGTGGAAGTTATCTGCATAGATGACTAATTAGCACTAGATCCAGTACACCAGCTCAGTACAGGAACTAGGTATCATTGGAACTGCTTTACAGATTATTGTCCTGAACACAAATGTTGAGAGCAGCATAAATGGGTACAGAATTGATTTCCGTCTGCTACCCACCCACTTGCAAAGATTCTTGCATTTTAATGTGACATTCCTCTAGATTGAAATCCAAAACATGGAAGTTACTTTTCAGGAAGTTGGGGTGGGGGGCAGATAACAAGGGACAGAAAGTAAGGATCTAGAGATATTCCTTGTTTAGCTCAGGACTTATGTCATTTGACTACAGTGTAGTTAAACCATGAAAATGCTTGTCAATTTGGAAGCCAGTTGGTCATATCCTTCAAGGGTTGATCAGCAGGGACCAGTAATAGTCAATTGACCACATGGATGACACCTCAGTCTTGTTGCATTTTTAATTGGTAAAATGCCAAAAACACTCTTTTTCAAGCATTGCAGGTGAACTGGCCCACTGGCCTGCCTTTCTTCCCCTGCAGGACTAACCAGGCCATCTCCCATCTCTCACCCATGCATTTATCTTACGGAAAATAATTTGTAATCAACCCATATATAGATAGAAGAGCAGAGTGCAAGATGTAACTTTTCTGTGTTGGGGTCGATTTTAAAAAATTATATTTCTTGTGTATCCTTCTACACCTGATCTCACAGTAAGGAATTTTTTTCCACTCTCATGAAGGCTCATAAACATAATGGTTCCCATCTACTCACTAAATGCTGTGTATTGGGTGCATATGTAACAGTATTCTCTTCCAGGCCAAAATATGATTAAGAACATGAAAATGCATTGATTATACACTGCTTGTTTCCTCACCTCATATGCCCTTTCATTTCTCTTCAGAGTTGATGTAAGGCACTGTGACAAGATGCAGATTTAAAAACCATGTACCCTAGTCAATGCACTACAAAATACATGTAGCTGCAAACACTATACCACACAGTACAGATCGTATCGCACCGTGCGCATGTCCAGGACTTTTCAGGACAGCCACGGGTTTTGCCATAAAAATATTTTATTAATAACACTCCTTTCTTCTCTGTGACAATAGATCTGCTTTCTAGGTTGGTCCTACACAATTATATTAACAATAATCTCAGCTCCTATCTCCTCACTGACAAGTGGACCGCTGCCTACATTTTTAAGCCTCAAACTTCCAACTCCCTTCAATCTCCAATCCTTCTCATATCTCTCGGTCCTCCAAGTCTTCGCCCATCCCTAAAAATACCAGCGTTTATATACCTAACTTTAAGGTTTAAATTTCCATGACCTGCACATGGCTATGATTGGCAGCTGTGCTCTGAGTGACTTCTGTGGACAGTGAATGTTTTGGATTATGGTGTGTCTGCACGAGGGTGACTGAGTAGTACCAGGCGGCTCAAAATAATTTCTAACATTGCATGTATGTCTGCTGTGCAATCTGTTGAGTGCATTGGAGGTCAATTCCCAAACCTGTCCTACATGGGAAAGTTCTGTACTGATCTATGCTGCACCTGTTGCTTTATATAACATTGTACCTATAGCCTTACATGTATATTGTTATAACCACTTTGCACTAATTAGCAGTTTCAAAGGTGCAGTTTGGGTTTGCTAACTTGAGAATTTAGCACTCTGGGTCATGGTAAGTATTGCTAAAGAAACTCAAATTTAGTTAAGAAATTTGTATAAGAGAGAGGGTGGCAGAGGTGCCTATTCAGGAAAGTGGAATATTTTATATAACCTTAGCAAACACTAGATGGTTTTGCATTTTAATGTGGGCTTTTTTTCATTTCCAGAGAGTAGTATGAGGAACCTCTTATTACCTATGGAAGAAAGACATTCTTACGCATGCAGATTTCGATATAGCGAGCATGAGAAATGGTGCATTCAGCATAGTCTACTAACATGGAGTATATTTGACATTCACTTTGTTGTAAAAACTTGAGTATTATGATTTCTATTTGTGTTTGCGGAAGGTGTTTGCCCTACTGCATTGACAGAATATAAGTGATAGACCACTAAGTATAAGACATGAAATTGTTAGGTCACGATGTGTGCACATTAACTGGTCTTTGTGTAGAATTATCTGACTTGTCATTAGTATATCCTCTCAGACATGTATGACCGAATTGGTGCTCAATACATGTAAAAGTAAGGCAAAGGTTGTCCCATGATCTTAAGGTCATAGGGGCGTTTTGATGTCACCAGTTTTCTGTGGGCCAGCATTGTGAGAATGGTGCCCATCTGGTCTCCCTTGCTGTCTTACCTTCCCTAAACCCATGGGTCAGGTACCCGTTTTCAGCTAACTGAACTGGTGGAAGTTTGCTGCAGCACACAGGTTTTTGAACTAACATGTCTGGGTTTGGAAATCTGCACCATTTGTGTATGTGAAAGGTGTTAGTCCTACTGCATTGGCAGAATATAAGTGATAGACCACTAAGTATAAGACAGATGATAATTATTGTCATGATGTGCACACATGAACTGGTCTTTGTGTACAATTATCCGACGCATCGTTAGTATTTGCTCTTAGACAAGATGTTTATGACTAAATTGGTGCTCAATACATGTAAAGGTAAGGGAAGGGTTGTCCCATCATAGGGGTGTTCTGATATCACCAGTTTTCTGTGGGCCAGCATTGTGAATGTGGTGCCCATACACTTCCGTCTTACCTTCCTAACCCATGGATCAGGTACCCATTTTCATCTAAGTGAAGTGGTGGAAGTTTGCTGCAGCACACAGGTATTGAACTAGTGTCTGGGTTTGGAGACCTGTGCTCGAACCACTAAGCCATCCACTTTCCCAAAACATATTTCAGTGCAAATAGGCTTGGAAACATTTATGAAATGCAATTTCTGCCTGACAACGACATTCTATTATTTCTAACTTGCTTGGAATTTAAAATCTTTATGGCTTGTAGGAGACTTGAATATTAATTATAGTTTCTTATCACTAACAAAGCATCTTAAAACTAAAAGTATCAGAACTGATACCAAGATTGAATACAGCAGTCATTTAATATTTTAATTCTGCAGAACCTCTACCATTTAATATGCAGAATCACTGCTTGCCTTTGCAAAATATAGAAACTGTCGGAATTTAAACAGAGAGTTTTAAATCTATTTTGCTAATGAAGACTGATAAAGATGGTTGCCAGCTGTTTGAACTTCCCTTTCAAGTCTTCATGTTTTATTGTTATAAACATGTACTTTCTATGTTATAAATGTGTGTACTTGCAAGGTTTTTTTGTTATCACTGGATGTGTTATTTTCAGTGAATAAATTCATGACACTAGAAAGAAGGCTGGAAGAGACATCAGATCATATGGCTTTATCACTTGCATCGTTTGGAGATTAGTAAGGAATGACTTTCAAACTGTGCATCTAGTTATGGTCTTTGCTGTGGTATGTGTGAGAGAGATGAGGATGGTGAAGGAAAGAAGAGGGGAAGGGTGTTACCGTGATGCAGGTGCCTTTAGTGTCCACAAATGCAGACATTATTTCCATATATTTCTAGCATTGAAATTTGTGGTCTGCTCGACTCCCTGTGTTCCCATCAACCCAGAAAAAAGGAGGGGAAGTGGAACCCCTCCATCAAAGCAATCTGTATACTTTATGTGAAACTTTCAATGTTGAAGTCTTATTTAACAGTACTATCATTTTCTTGACTGCCCAGCACAGATCTGAGCAGTAAAATCCCCCCCCCACCCACCCCCAGTTTGAATTTTGCTTGCATATTATGATTCCTGTTTTTTTGTGTTTGTATTTACTGTTAATTGGTGTAAAGAGACCCGTTCGAGAGAATTGTGCTGTATGTTTCATTTTTATCGAGTGGTTGATGCATAGTGGAATATGGATAAGTTGAAATCTGTTAATCTCACATTTTTGTATTTTGTCACACTACACAATATAATGCTGAGGTTTGAGAATTGTGGAGACCTAAAATTAAAAAAATTTTCTCATGCCTGTTTGTTTTTACCACAGAGCAATGTTTTGAGCTAAAGCAAAGCTTTGTTACTTGGTTTATTGTTTCATGTCAAGTTGGCAATGAAAGCTTTCACAGGGGAAGGATGGGAGAGGGTGAAGGAGGAGATGGAAACCAAGTACCTGGAGAAAAGCCCCAGCAACTAGCCTTGTAAACAGGTGCCAAACATAGAGAAAGTGTGCCGACATGGGTTCTGAACCCACAACCTCTGTATCAATGGCAAGCAAATTGAAGCATGTGTTGCCATGGAACAGTCTGCCGTGCTAAAGCAAAGTAACAAATGGATGCATGCTCCATTTTACAAGCCCTCCTGTAACACTTGTGACAAGTCATTTTCTGCCAGTTGTGGGTTTTCACTAAGGTAAACAGTGCCATTCAACCTCCACCCTCTCTCTCCTCTACGTTTGGATGTGGCTCACTCACTGAACGTCTCTGGGCAACACAAGACATTTATATTTACAGAACTACTTTGAAGCAAGGTGTACAATGTATTCCAAATTTGAAACATACAGAATCTCGAACATCTATAAAACGTATACAAAGTGCCAAAGTAAAAAAAGTTATAAATCTTTAAAAACATTCATCAATACTTTTCTGTGCCCCTAAATTTGAATCAAAACAGCGAAAACATTTGCACAGCACAAAATCACCAAGGCAAAACAACACATGAATGTTCATGAAAGCACACATGCTGACATGATTCTGCATGTTTATGTCAAGTTTACAGCCAACAGAAAAGGTTAGTGCACATTTTAATGATGTCACATTTCACCTCTTTTTGCGTCTGCACCAGAATGCTGATCTTTGAAAGCTTGTATCTTGTGAGAAAGGCGAGCTTTTGTCCCAGATTTTGGAAGTTATTATTCTGCATTATAAAGAAGTAATGCCAGTAGGCGAAAAACTTTCCACTTGTGTTTGCCCTTAACTAACAATCCTCCCCCCCCCCACCACCACCCTAAAAATGTGCACATATATGAATCCACAAGTGGTGGTGAATATATTAGTTACATGTGGTTTTAACACGAGAGATGAGATTTGCAGTTTATAAGACATCTATTTCAGTATTTTCTTCCAAATGTTTGTGTGTGTTCGGGTGGGGTGGGTGGGTGCACAAATGTATATAAATTATAATCAAATGTATATGATCCGATCTGACATCCCTCTAATTTCCCTCTCTCTCTCACAGGCACGTATATACACACACAAGACATACACACAGACTTGCTGCATAAGTCCACATACATGTTATCTGGTGTTTTTAAATATTCTCAGAGATAGAGACAGACACATGAAAAAACCAAGTTCTCTGAATTTCCTCTTTCTGAGCTGCAAAAGAAAATATCAGTGTCAGCTGATTAATGTCATAAAGTAAACTGAAAGGAAAACGTCCAGTGTCAGCTGAGTAACATCACTAAGTAAAATTATAGGAATAGGCAGGAGGTGGTCCATCATCTGTGATAGGCGTGACATGTGCACCAGGAAGAGGCTGATGGCCTTCGTTAACTTGTGGCACTTGCCATTGATCATCGCTGCCTCCCATAAACTGGGTGCCATTATATGCTCCCCAACCCTGGTAGCTCCTTTCACCTGCAGGGGCATAGCCTTGAAAACCTTGGGATTCCAGAGCACGTCCCATGCCCACAGGGTATGGCAAATGCTGAGAAGTTTCCTGGTCTGGAATCACCACCTCTCCAGCAAAGCCAGCACCTAGCACCCTGTCATTTGCACCTGATTCCACCCCTGACATGTACTCTCCTGCTCCACCCCACTTGACACTTCTATTTCCACCTCCACCTGCTGCAGGATGATTTTCTGAGCCAACTTCTGAATTGTAGCAGTCCCCACAGTTGATGATGGCAAAGATGGTCAGGATAAGAAGAATGAAAACAGAAGCAACAGCAGCCAATATCCACTGCCTTTGAGATGCCAGGATTGCACTGTCACCCTCGGTCAGTGGACCTTAAAAACAGTATAAATAACTACAAGCCATAAGAATTTAAATACCCAGTGCCTTAGACTCTCGGCAGAACAGTATTCTAAATAAAGCTATTGTGATACTGCATTTTTACACAGTCTTATGTATCTCCCCATATGGTAAGCACTGTCTGGACACACACACATTCATTTATACTGTGATCAAATGTAATAATTCACACACATTTATACCCTGATCAAATTTGATTATTATTTGATTATAATCTTGAGGACTGCTTCTATAGTCTTTCAATCCCCTATGCTTTGCTGGTGGCGGGGGGAGGGAACTGCTGGTACAAAAACAAACAAACAAAAACAGAGCCCCATACCTGTTAAAGATGCAGTGACTACACAGAAGATTTGTTGAGACAACAGACAAATACTTGCCCACGTCGACATTCCTCCCATAATAGTTAACAAAGGGAACGCCTTCCGCACATCGAACTTGCACTGGAGTGTTTCAAGGGGGTGGGGGGATAGAGAGACCAATGTAAACAGCATGTATATGGTATGATCCGCAAGGATAATTCACTGGCATCAATCTGCTTCGCTACAACTGCTACCCATAAGCGCATGGACACTAGTATAACTGACTAATGAATATGATATCATCATCAGCTTTAGGCACATGGCATAGTCTAACAAAGTTTCCTAAAACGGCGCACACTCACGAAGCTCAACGATTGAGTCTAGGCACACGACAGCGTTAACCACACGCTCACATTAAAAAAATATATGAATCAGTCATGGATTGTGCTTTTCGTACCTAGACTACCAAAAGTTACAATTATATCAATGCCATAAATGTTAAGTTTTAGATACTCAGCGCACTGACTACAGT
The DNA here is from genome assembly GCA_004794575.1 of Lanistes nyassanus. Taxonomy (NCBI): domain Eukaryota; kingdom Metazoa; phylum Mollusca; class Gastropoda; order Architaenioglossa; family Ampullariidae; genus Lanistes; species Lanistes nyassanus. Next base: position 185,242 of record SMGT01009668.1, read on the forward strand.
CCAGTCCAATCATTGAATCATCACGAATATGTTCGACTTACTAGTTACTTCTTCAAGTGGCGCTGATTCCCTTCTATTTTTATTTTTAGCACGGGCATCAGAAATATGGGAAAGCCTCTAGACATCATTTAAGGCATACTTTCCCCAAATAATCGATACAGAGGTGTACCTTCGCAGTATTTTCAGCAGGAATAATGTACACAAACACGGTCAGAGCCAATCGAAAGTTGAGATTCTCAACCCGGATGTCACTCAGGGGAATTAAATGTCGGTGATCAGTTATCTGCGACTGACTTATTTGCCCTTCTACGAAGACCACATTGGGAGGTAGAACCACTGACCTACATGCAGAACCTCTGCCGGGCTTCACAGACTTTTTTTTTAACGTCAGCAGCGAAAGCTATCTCATGATGAAAGTAACAGGGTACAGGGCGATGATAGGCCTTGGGTGAAGAAGGAATGGGAAGAAACTAGATTAACCAAAGCCAAAGGGCGACCTTATCTGCACTAGTCCATAGTCGTGCGCTTTCGGCTCGAGTTCTTGCGTGTTGACCACTCGGCCATCCACAAAAAAGTTCCTTATAAGAAGCTGCTTCTATTTCTCGCAGAACCAATTCGGGGAGACGCTTTACAGGCCACTGCCGAAATTTGAAACAAACTTGACAAAATGGAACAGGTACGTGTACTTTTAGCATCATAACATTATCGATCTCTAATCGTACAACAACAGCTGGTCGTGCCGGATCGGTCATACGAAATCCCGCATAGCCACCCATAGCCGCGAAAATTCATGGTTTTAGGTCTAAATAAAAGATTTTAAAGGTATATCAAGCATTAGAATTCACTTTCTGAAGTATCTGATGCATAATATGCCAAAAATCGACACTTGTGTACGTACGTTTTACGGATTTATGTCCCTACTCTTATCGTCTGCTTGTCGCCGTGCATACGAAACCCCGCATAGCCACCAAAATTCATGGTTTTAGGTCTAAATAAAAGATTTTAAAGGTATATCAAGCATTAGAATTCACTTTCTGAAGTATCTGATGCATAATATGCCAAAAATCAACACTTGTGTACGTACTTTGACAGATTTGTGTCCCTGCTCTTATCGTCTGCTTGTCGCCGTGCATACGAAACCCCGCATAGCCACCAAAATTCATGGTTTTAGGTCTAGGATGAATTCAGTCTGCAAGGTGTAGATCAAGATTCTGTTGTGTCTACGGAAAGACACATTAAGGTGGGCGATGCCTTCATGAGTGGGGCTAGCAACAGCAGTAAAGATAGCCATGTAGGGAAAGAAATTGTGGAATCTGCCGACAATGAAAACCTTGAAAATGCCGTAGAAAGTGTTAGGGGTGAATCTGCACAGGGTGGGATACCTCTCCCCAGAACGGGCAAGTTCATGGAGATTGACGACATAATGTCGCATGTGGAAAGTTGTGGTCATCCTCTTCCATCAATCCCAAATGGCAGGAAGGAATTTGTTTTCTTCTTGGTGGACAACACCAGAAATGTCGCTCGTCGTAGCAAGAACATGAGTTCGGAATTTTGCGACGACTGTGGCGCGTGGCAGCATGGGTCTTGCACGCGTTTTCTCTTTGTGCGAAACACACGAGGAAAATGGAACAACGTCGTGCTCCGGGACGGGTTACTGTGTAAGTGGGGACGCGCGGGACAGAAGAAGCGGACTTTCATTCCGCTTGAACCGCAACCTGCACAGGAAGACGTGACTGCAGTACGTCGGTATTATTCTAAGCTCAAGGGCAAACCAACTTATAAACGCCGTGTGACATACCTTGAACAGGGTGGGATAGCATGTGTAGAGTATATAGGAGAACATTCTAGGCAGTTCGTTTTGCACGGGAATGCAAAGAATAAGGAGGATCCGTATATTCGAACAGCAGGGGAAGTTATGGAAAAGGTTGGGCAAGAATGCAGGCACCATCCACCACGTGCAGTGTATAACAAATTAAAATCTAAAGCTAAGTTTTCAGAAATGGCAAAAGATTTAAAACAGGTACAAGATAAAAAGTATAAGGATTGCCGTAAAGAAAGATGTAGAGATAGCATTCCAGCCGGAAGAGGTCTAGCAGACGCCATTGCTAGGTTTGTGAGCAACATCCACGAAGATTCATTTCTCCGAGAGATCAGGCATTCTAATAATAAAGTTCCAAGTTTCATCTTTTTTACAAATGATCAAATTCAGGACATCAAAAGGTTTTGCTGTTCAGGACCAGGGTTTCGGACCACTGTCTTGGGTGTGGACAAAACCTATAATTTAAGCGAGTTGCACCTAACAACAACAGTGTTCAAACACTTGGGCTTGGTTAGGAGGGACACAAATCAATATCCACTGTTTTTAGGTCCGGTTCTCTTACACGGCAATTCAGATGTTTCCACGTTTGCTCATTTCTTTAGCACGTTAAGCATTGAATTAGGGAGCAGGGAGGCAGATCCTGTTTTTGGCTCCGATGCAGAGCAAGCCTTGCGCCAGGGTATTGCCATTGCGTTTCCGAACGCATCTCTTCTTTCTTGCGTTAGGCATATGCGAAATAATGCCTTGAACTTTCTGCAGGACAAGGTCGGTTGTCCGACGGCAACTCGAGACAGAATTCTCGACAAAATATTTGGTCTAAGGGCGAGCGGCAACCGTTCAGGTGGGCTACTCCAGGCTGGTACTGCTGTGCAGTATGAAATATTGTGCGATGAGACCGAACAGCTCATCCGAGAGAGTGCTCCAAAGTTTCTGGACTACTTTCAAACCACAATGAAGCCTCTTTTGGATCAGAATCACCGAACTGCTTTGATTCGACCTGAGGCAACCCCAGATTGGACCAATAATAACTGTGAGTCCATGAATCATGTACTCAAGATGGTTGTTTCCTGGCAACCACAAGGCATAGAGAAGTTAAAGACTACCATTCGCGATGTAGTCCGATGTCTCTATATAGATGCCGAAAGGGCCTTTATGGGTATGGGGGAGTACCGGTTGGTACATTCCCTCGCGCACACATTTCGGCGACATCCGACTGTGTGGGCTGAAAAGAGACCAGAGCAGCGTAACCTGCATTGGCAGAAATTTATGACTGCCAGAATATCTGCCACAGCTCGGGCTACGTCAACTACCGCTTACGGTCAGTTGACGGTCTTGCGCTCTGCATCTGCAGGCAAGAAGCCATGTCAGAGAAAGAGAAAGCGCAACGCGAAAACGACGACACCCACACGGGCTAAACGTTCGCTGTTTTCGCCAGTGCGGCCATTGCCGGCTTTGAAAGAAACCTATTCAGAGCATGAGGAATAGTGTGGAACCAGCCTCTCGTTATGTGCCCTTTGGCGCCCAGAGCATGCACATTACTGCGGCAAGGTAAGTTGCGTGGTAGTATGTGGTACTTTTCGTGTCGCCACAGGGATGGCGATTTGCTCTGATAAATTCCGACCTCGGTATTCTTGGGAAAAGACTGGGCACATAGAACTAAGTGAAGTCATACTAGATGGTGGGTAGAGTTTTAGATATGTGTTCATATAGGTGCTGGGAATAGGTCAAGGAAGGGAAAAGATGTGAAGAACGCGCGCGATGTCGCAGACATTGTAGTAGTCATACAGCAGCTTGTCGGGAAGTTGGCCTGACCAGCTGCATTGTATGCATTGCAAGTATTGCAGGTGCACGTTGGTCTACACTTGGAGTGGGTGTTGTCCGCGGAGGTGGGAAATGAGTGAGGAACGCGCGCGATGTTGCAGTAAATATATAAATCCTGTCGACTCACCTCGGGACGTTTGCATGTCAAGCAGCATTGCACTTAATGTTTGCACTTAATGTTTAATGTGTAGGAGAAGAGCACATGGATCGGTATGATTAAGGCAGACTTCTGTTTACCCCAGCAGTTGTGTGGCGGATTGCGTGTGTAAGAAAGGCCAAGGAAGAGAGGAACTCGCACGTTATTACAATACTTGTATTCGTCCCCCAGCAGCTCCTCGGGAAGTTGGCCTGATAGCTGCACTGCACGTGAGGGTACATTTATATCATCGTGATTACATGGATTGATATGATTTGATTGGGTGCATTTTTTACACCAACCACTTTTTTCTGGTAATCATATATAAGCTTGCAGGAAGTTTGCCTGTCAAGCTACAGTACAGGTGAGGTTAAGCATACACCACAGGGCTACATGGCAGCAGTACGGTACCACAGTGACATTGGGAACGCGCGCGTGCGTTGGTAGCCAGGTATTTCGTTGGTTGCGAGTTGGTAGCTAGGTATTTCGTTGGTTGCGAGTTGGTAGCTAGGTATTTCGTTGGTTGCGAGTTGGTAGCTAGGTATTTCATTATTTTTGTATAAATTTTTGTAAAACAAGCGTTATATGGAAGGGCTGACAAAGGTATGTTGAGTGTTTCAGATAGGCTGCAGCCGATGGATCAAGTGATGTTTTCAACGCGGTTTGTTCTCCTAAAGAGGTTTATATCACTGTAGTGAGATACCTACGTAATTGCAGTTGATGTATATATTGTATATATCGTGTACATATATATATAGTTTTTATGTAATGTATATATGATGCATATGTGTATAGATGGTATCGATGTATATAATGTAGAAAAAATTGTTTAAATTTATGTGTGTGGTGTACACTTTGTGTCCTGGTTAATAATGTAAATAAAGTTGTACTAAAAAGCCTTTGTAAAAACAATTTTAATAATGCACCTTATCTTTTTACAGTTTACACTGTTACAGGTTAATGCCAATAACCAGTTCCTCTCCTATCGCCAATCGCCACGCCACCACATGCGTGTTAAAAGCAGCATTTCTTTGAAAGATGTACCACTGGTGAGAAAACACCGCGCCTAGGGATTTTTGTGTGTGTGGTGTGTTGGTGTGTGTGTGTGTGTTGGTGTGTGTGTGTGTGTGTTGGTGTGTGTGTGTCTGTGTTTTGGTGTGTGTGTTGGTGTTTGTGTGTGTGTTGGTGTGTTGATGTGCGTGTTGGTGTGTGTGTGTGCATGTTGGTGAGTGTGTGTGCGTGTTGGTGTGCGTGCGTGTTGGTGTGTGTGCATGTTGATGTGTGTGCTTGTTGGTGTGTGTGTGTGTGCGTGTTGGTGTGTGTTGTGTGTGTTGGTGTGTGTTTGTGTTGATGTGTGTGTTGGTGTGTGTGTGTTTGTGTTGGCGTGTGTTTGTGTGATGGTGTGTGTTGGTGTGTATGTTGGTGTGTTGGTATGCTCCAAATCAGCATTCGCAATTGATGCCCCATGATGGTTGGATGCACGGTGACTAAAAACACACACACAAAAATGTCTGGCATTGCTGGTCTGAGCATTGGGAAAATCCTACCTCCCCCTCCTTCCAGAAAAAAATGTCACTGGAGGAGTTAGGGTTGGGTAGCCGGCTCCTAGCAGAGTGGTACAAATTCTAGGTAACTGAACCCCCAGTGTATAAATAAAGACTTAAAAATGTTTTCTATGTGTCCTGCCTCCTGTTATCGGCTGTATGATGGATGCGGACACTTTCATGCTACATGCACCAAGAGCGCGTCAGTGCATGCATCCAGTACTAAACCCACATTGTGCATTCACATGCATGCAACCCCCGTAACACAAAACGCACACACCCAGTCGCAAGTTTTAGGGACCAGCTATATACCAGTAAATTCTTATGTTTAAAATTCTCATTTAGACCTAAAACCGTATCTTTTGATGGCTATTCGTGGATGTTTCTGGCTATTCGTGCATCTCGACAGACAAGACATTTCAGACATATATTTCAAAAGTTCCATACATCTGTGATTTTTTTCTGGTATATTATGCATCAGAAACTTATCACTTTGATAATAGCTTTCCCGTTCTAGTCCGTGCTATAACGATCGAACTGTGGCTATTCGGCGTTTCGAAATAGAGCGATAGCGATCCGCCACAGACGAGCAGACTATTTTTAGCTATGCATCAGATACTTCAGAAAGTGCATTCTGATGTTTGATATACCTTTAAAATCTTTTATTTAGACTTGAAACCATGAATTTTCGTGGCTATGCGGGGTTTCGTATACAAGGCAGACGATAAGGGTAGGGACAAAAATCTGTAAAACGTACGTACACAAGTGTCGATTTTTGAAATATTATGCATCAGATACTTCAGAAAGTGCATTCTAATGTTTGATATACCTTTAAAATCTTTTATTTAGACCTAAAACCATGAATTTTGGTGGCTATGCGGGGTTCCGTATGCACGGCGACAAGCAGACGATAAGAGTAGGGACACAAATCCGTAAAACGTACGTACACGAGTGTTGATTTTTGGCATATTATGCATCAGATACTTCAGAAAGTGAATTCTAATGCTTTATATACTTTAAAAATCTTTTATTTAGACCTAAAACCATGAATTTTGGTGGCTATACGGGGTTTCGTATGCACGGCGACAAGCAGACGATAAGAGTAGGGACACAAATCCGTAAAACGTACGTACACAAGTGTTGATTTTTGGCATATTATGCATCAGATACTCCAGAAAGTGAATTCTAATGCTTGATATACCTTTAAAATCTTTTATTTAGACCTAAAACCATGAATTTTCGCGGCTATGGGTGGCTATGCGGGATTTCGTATGACCCGTGCGGATAACAGAATGAACACCGCCAGCGCACGACTCACGGGAAAGTCGTGCGGATAAAAAGAATGAGCACCACTAGCGCACGACTCCTCGAATTGTTCCGATAGCCACTTTCTGAACGGCCCAACACAGAAGGAAACCCCGACGATCAGTCGTGTAGCAGATTCTAAACATATGACTGTACAGTGTGCTACATGCAGAAAAAGTAAGTCATGCGCATCGTATTCCCAAACCGCGACCTTCTGGTCACAACGCCTGTTAACAAGTCGCAGCCACGCCATCTCCCCACAAAAAGGTTTAGAAACTTGGCAATAATCAAATGAATTCGAAAATCACCACGGTGCTACAACACGATCATCGAATAAAGATCAGTATGATGAATATATCTAATCACAGCTGTAGGGGTTTATGTATTGTATGTGCGTGTTTTAAAGGGCTCAGATAGCGATGTTCCAGTGTCAGAATTCGGGCGGTCGCGTAATCCATGGGACTTCCTCAAACTGAAATAACTGAATTTCATTTTAGTATTTTATATCAGAGGTATATAATGTTACACATGTCTATGTTCAGCCTTACAAATTTAGTTTCAATACATAGGGAAAAAGCAAGGTGAGTCTTTCACATCGGTGTCCAACCCTCCTTTCCACAGGCCAGTACTGTTATTGGGGGTGGGGAGGGGCGAGGTATTTGGATATATGCCTTCTAGTATAATTACAGCAGTGTTTTACACACACACAAAACTGCTACCACCCGATGAGTAAATACAAAACTATTATAATGCAACATATTGTTTTATGTCATGTAACACATGAAACATTAAGGGACAAAAGATAGTTCATAAAAATCACAGCTGGATTTGTAGAAAGCATGCTACTGACTTTTTTGTAAAAATATGATACAAAACAATTTGAAATGGTTTTATCTGAGCTTATGCAAAAGATGTAAGACTTTGGCAGTGTGGTCATATTTTATGATTTACAGTACCATGCAGTTGTGACTACTTAGTGTTATTCATTTGTTAACACCCTGCAGGTTGCATAGCAACTAGTTTAACTCCAAAAGAATACAAAGGAAGATAAAATGAAGCCCCTTTTAACACCAACTTTGCGCTTGAAGTTTATTTGCTATAGTATGTGAGGTGCTAATACCCATTGCACTAGACCTTCACAGATTTAACATCCTAAATAAGATCAGTGGATGCCAGCTGTATCATGTCTATCCAGAAATCTACATGTACTGTTCTAACAAATTTTAAAAAAAATCTCTTATAAACTTCATCGGGCTTTATTTGCTTAAGAAATGATTAAGAGCAAAGCAACTAAATCAAATACATCTACACGCAAATAACACTTACCTCTTAATATTTTATGAAGCCTTCATCCACTCATTAACTGAATTCCATACAAGCAATTCCTGCACTGTACCTACTTAGCCCATACCAACAAAGACCACCCCAACTGATACCTTAAAATGCAGTTTGTTTTGTCTGCTGTCGTTTGGGAACAACATAGCGAATCAATTGTAACCAGATGACATGAAGACATATAGTGTACTTTTCTTTTAAATAGTTCCTATGGTCATTTGGCTTAACCTCTGGTGGTCATATGGTATGTGGCAGATTGACAAACCCAAATCACACTTTACTACCCAAATCTATTTCTGTAGGATGGGGTAAGGAGAATAGTGCAAATACACTTGACTCTGCAACAAATAAACATGAACACAAAATTGATGTACTATCACATGATCATACTGCTTGATAAAGATCAAAAAGTACTCGTGTTAGCCAAATTAGATGAAGCAGAAACAAACCAGCGAGGGAGTCAGAATGGAGCCATGTTAGCCAATGTCTGTGCAGGGGTGAATTTTGTTACCCAGACTGTACCTTGTGGTATGCATGGAGTTAATATCCATGTTACTATGGTACCTAATTATGCTTTATGCAGAACATGTTTAAATAAGACTCCATGTATTTGGTAGGCAGTGCATCTGGAGCAGAACAGTTCTGAGTATTTTTTTAAAACTTTGTGTGCAGCCACAATGCAGACATGGATTGTACTGTATCACCATTTTGTGAGAAAGGACCATGTGTTCTATGATAGGTAATTGTGTGATAGTCTTTAATGTTGTGAGAATGGACCACAAATGTGTTCTATGCCAGATGACTGTGTGACAGTCTTTAATGTGATAATGGACGCCTGATAATTGCATGATGGTCTTTATATGAGGAAAAAAATTATTGTTGGGGATATAAAAGCATAAAAATTAGTTATCTGGTTATAAATATAAATATAAGATAAACTAAACCCTGTAAGGTGATTATGTTGAGTCATTCGAATAACTCTTAATATAAACCTTTGGCCAAAGAAAAATTGCACCAAACACAAACTCTCTAGAAAACTAATATGAAACTGAAAGGGGCTTGCAAAAAGTGCAAACGGCTGAAACACTGGAAAACAAGTACGCTTAACTTATGCATCCATGATAGTGAAAAGAAACAAACCGTAAGTCTCATGGTTGTCAAGCAACCAAAAGCACAGCAAAATTCACAAAGCTGCTTTCTGCCTGGTACACAACAGATGTCAAATCCCACAGTGCAGATCTGATCAACATTCATGGATATGCTTCTGTGTTCAGAGAGATTTCTGGACAGAAGCGCGAAGGACCAGTTTTTGTTTCTCATTTATATGTCTATTTCGTTGGTGGGCAACAAAATTTAATGGCAGGAAGAAATGTCATACTTATAGGATCAGGAACGTTACTCTTAGATGATCCCAGAGAGTCTGCACTGCTCAGATGTCAGTTTTCCAGGTTGGGAACCGGTGGCAGATCCAGTGTCCATTTTAAAGAAGGGTTTTGGGGTGTGGGTAGGGGGCCGCAGCTATTATGTTTAGTCTACTGTTCATTCCAGTAACTCTAATGGATGCACACGTGTCTCGGGTTTGAACTAGCACTTCTGCACATCCCAAATTATAAATTATAGGAAAAAAATGACCTGGATCTCTGTTAATCCTTCTCTTACCCCTCGCTCACCTCTAAGCCATGCCATCTTGTTTAACTCTTGCCTCACACTTGCAAGCACTTCTGTCACTTTCCTCGACATCAGCATCACCCTGCAGGACAGCCACCTAGTGACCACCATCCACTACAAGCCAACAGATTCACATCCATACCTAGATTTTTTCTTGTCTCACCCACCATCCACAACATGCAGCTCCTCAGATTGCTCTAATGACATAGATTTCCACGAACAATCTGACAGAATGGTGAATTTCTTGGCATGAAGCTAACCTTCAAACCTTTTGCACTCTGCTACACAAAAAGCTGCCGCCACCCCATGAAAACTTACACTCCATTCCATCCACAACCCCAAATATACAGAACCTTGGACTATTGCTGTTTTGACCCACCACCCTCACAACCTGCCTGTATATAGAATCCTCCTTTCCAACTGGTACATGATATCCAAATCCGAACTCCACCTCTTCAATAAATCCCCTCTCTTAGCGTCTCAGTGTGATAAGAACCTATAAGACCTACTGCTACCGTCCAAACTAAAAACGTCCACCGGCTCCACCCCATGTTCCCCGCTGTCATACTTGCCAGTACCTTAACACCACCACAAAACTGTACACACCCAAAACCACTTTCAATTTTAAAGCACCACTTCACCCACACAAACAAAAACATTGTCTACACCACCTCATGCACCATCTGCCCCACTGTTCTACATTGGTGAGACAGAACAAACACCAAACAGCCACTTCAAAGAACATCCAGAAGACACCAAACACCACAGAGACACCCCAGCACCCCAACATTTCAGCACACCCACAGACATGACGGTCTGTGTCATCTGGCAAATGAATGCTGACTCCACTGACTGCAAAAATATGGAGTCCTATTTCATTTCCCACTTGGGCACTTTGGCACCCGCAGGACTGAACCTAAAACAACTCTCTTTCTCCTATACCCTGATACTCCCTCTTCTCTTACTACTGCCTCACCGGGATAACTTGCTTCTCTTTTAACCACCTCCATTTACTTTCTTTTAAATCTGCTGTTCGTTTCTCTCTTTTTACCTTTAATCTCCTTAGTTTATTTAGAAACTAACACCCAAACTCAGCTACACCCACCCTCCCCCCACCATGCCATAACCCCCCTACCCCTTTCTCTTTCTATACTACCTGCCATGCAATTGATACAACAGCAGAAAAGGGAAGTGCACTGATTGGCTACATGTACGATCTCCCTTTAAAAACAATGGTTTGGGGATTTTCACATAGCTGCTGCTCTATCAAACACTGTTTCAAGAGTGATAGGACAGGTTTAAATACAGACCCATTTGTGCAAATACTCTTGCTTGTACTCTGAGGAAAAAAATTGCAGGTTAATGTACATTGCAGTGATTTTATAATTTAAATGTGACCCATCTAAAGATTATGATAAAAAAAGTGTCCTCCTATTTGATTTTGTTATATCCTAATACACAAAAGCTGTAATGCCCAACCACTGCACAATTGCTGGCTAAAATGTTTGAACATGAAAAAACCATGTATACATAATGTGAATATTGTCTTTTTAAAAAAAAATCCCACAAGCTTTAGCTCTGAATAAGCTGCAACAATTATTCTGAAACAATTTTAGGAAGAAAATCAAGATAACACAACAAAGTCAATCCTTTATCAAGATAAGGATTAGCACCAACGCAAATCTGCGTTCATTCTTTTCAAGTGTATGTGAATGTATTGAGCAGCTTTACAGTATTTTACCACATACAGCAATTGTTTTATGGATAGCATGTGTATATTGTACATTTTCATCATGGAAAGCATTGCCCAACGTGGTCCAGCATGACAGTGCAGTCCACTTAACATGAGAATGCGGGCACATGCTTGTTAACCCGTTCTTCATTTAACCAAATCAAACCAAGTAGGAGCATACAGGCTGGGAAGTGGGAACTCGGAATAGAGAGCCTTGTTAATCAACTTCGTATGTAATCAAGACTTGTGTTTGCCAGACTACACCAATTGTTTACAAGTTCTTTCTAGAAACTTTCACTAAACTGCAAATAATATAATTTTCAAAGGACCAATGGACTATCTTGTGTCCAACTTCATGTTTATGCAAGAGATTACCAGACTCACTACAGTGGCGCCTCGACAGCAATTCGTTTCAGAACAGCCATCGTTATTCAAATCTGTCATTAATTAAAGCACAATTTCCTACAGGTTACTATATCGTGTAATTCATTCCATGCCCCACCGAAATTCCTAAAACTTATTTTTCAAAATGGTATGATTTCTTCCTTCTGTTCAATGGAGGTTTTTCTAGTCTTTTCCCCCCTAATGCCACTCTTTTTGAGGACCCATTTCATCACAATTACAAACCACCTGCACTTAAAAAGCAACTTTTCAAAATCTTGTACTCCTGCAGAAAGAGACAGAGACACAAATAGAATATGCCAGAATGTATGTGTTGTCTTTGTGCTACTTTCTTCTGAGTTGCAAGAACTCATAAACCTGTAGCCCAAAACAACACACATATGTAAGACCTTTAAAGAAAATAACTTGCAAAAATACCAACAAAACACACAACCACAAAACACACACAACATAACAGCAAAAACATACAACCTCATACGTGTAAAGGACAGCAAAACATCACAAATATTTTGGCCGACAACAGTTAATAGCATTCACTTTGCACAGAAACTGAACTGCATACAACGGTAGTACCCAGAAACAGCTCGAGCAAACTGAAGTTGCATTTGCTGTTCACTTGGGGAAAAGCCACTTTTACTGGGCTGCTACTTGCAAGAATGGCCTTCTAGGAGGCCATGGTTTTGGGTGCCGAACGTTAGAAAAAACGTGAACAGTGAGCCCCTAGCACAAAAAATGGTCTAAAAGAATTCTTCAGGGATTGAGGAAAGGGGGAGTTGAAACACTGTTGCAAATTTGCCACGGTTAACAACCAGACATGAGAAAACAATTGGGTAAAACATGAGTGCATACACCACATTTGTAGTTTTCATGAAGACAGCTTTACACATGTAAACACAATACAAAATTTTAATTAAGAGTCTTAATGTTGATTTCTGCATTCAGCTGAAGCATTAGTTTGGAAGTACTGTCTGAGAAAATACATGCCCTCTTCCTTTCTTGCTTGGTAAATGTTTTCAATTCTTCGCCAACAAAGTTGAAACTTCGCACAATTAAATCCTTTCCAACTTTTCCAAACTTGTAGCTCTCTGTGTACCCTCATATTATCTTTCAGAAATCTTGCATTGGCCCGGGAAGTAAAATAATATAACAGACCTCTTCTGAAAACACTACATGTTTTTGACAATTTTAATTAGAATCACAGACATCAAAAAATTATAATAGTGCATTTAATGTACAAGATGTAACAATACAAATACATGTACTGATAAATTATCATGATAAGCTCCACAGCAAAAATGCAGATATGTACTAGTCTGTGTAACATGGCAAGTTACTCTCTAGATTTTGATCACAGTATTCAATACATTAACGAGTTGCTAGTCATTCGAGCACTGGATGTGTGCCACTGAGTATGTGTGTGTGTGTGTGCATGTGCAACTTTGTGGGAACACTCACATTCATGCATAACAGTAATAACATTCACTTTGTGAAGAAACTGAACAATCTGCACTAAACAGTAGTACCCAGGAACAGCTTAACAAACTGAAGTTGCATTTAGCCTTTACTTGGGAAAAAAGCCACTTTTAGTGGCCTGCTACTTGCAAGAAACAGGTTACTACAGCGAAGAAAGTGCGTCAAGCAGCATGCTCATAAAACAGAACACGGTGCTTGGTAGCCTGTGCACTCCTGTAAACATCTTTAGATGTGCCATTCATACGAGTGCCTTCCATATGAGGAATCGTCCTCGTCACGAGTTTCACAAACCACAAGCCATCCACAGCACTGCTGGAGTACATATCGCAGGTGACACAACCATCCAGAAGATATCCAGATTTACATGATGTAGCTAGCCACAGAACAAAACACTAAACGATGGATTTCCCTGGAATGGAGTTTCACTTCGGTCTTGCACCCACACATACCCCAACATAAGCACTATGTCTGTCTGTCGGTCTTGTCTTTTTTGCATGCACCTGTGCACTTACTCAAATGCGCGAGCTTAAAAGACTCAAGTATGTTGGTCACTTGGTTTCTCGTCAACGTTGACATAAACTGGCAATACATCTCCTGCGGCAGGCATTTGCAAAGCTTCCTCATATGAAGGGGGACATTCACCAAAGTCCTCTCCAAGCAGACCATTTTCTGAAGGGATTGTGTTCCCTTCCATGTGAAGACCCCCATCCGCTCTTCCCACTGCAGAACTCTTGGGGTGAAGCCCGCTTCTTGCTGGTCTGGCAGATGGAATCTTTTGTATTCTAAATGTCTCCATGTGACCATCTGCATGCACAAATGTGATGTCACCACTACGTCTTGGGCCACCTGATCTAGTCCCATCTGTTACAGGATGATAATGTTCGCATTAAAAAGATAAAAAAATAAAATGTTAATAAATTTTACCATATTGCTACTGGGTGATCAGAGCTCCTTATAGCGCACAATTGGGGGTAATTTATGCACAAGCTTTCATGAATGACACAGAGATTTTAATGCTGTATGTCACTGTGATGCGCAGTGCCTGCTTTGAAAAATATTTGGCCAAATGACATACAACTTGCTCAGGGGTGTCCCTTGCTTTTTATCAAATCACCCTCTGATTTCAGGATAGGTCATTTTGACCTTTTTTTTTTAAGTCTCGAAGCACTGGTCACCAGTGGTGATCTGAAATTAACTGTCATTTGTTAAAAATTATGGGTAACCATAGTTGTTCAAAATTTGTTGTTATTCCAATCCTTAGGTGATTTTCACCTGCTTTTTGTGAAGCAGCTGGATGATGCGAACTTTCAAATAAACCTCATTAATTATGCACCTGCTATTCAGCTAGAGATGATTTCTACACCAAGCAAGAGTGTTAGTGTCAAAGTGTTATATGTTAGTATAAGGGTGTAAATGTTATTACGTCACATTTGATATCAAAGAGATGTTACATTAACACACACAACGGTACCATAGTCATGTGGGTTCTAAATACCAGGAGGGTTGACAAGAAAAATTGAACAATGTAGAGAGGCAATGAAATTTTTCAGAGACTGTAATGTGCACATCCAACTCACTTTGCTGAGCATAGTGCTGACTCCTGGAACCAGTGAAATCAGCATGCGGCAATGCCGTGTACATGTAGTCTGACTCGGGCTCCGACTCCTGGCTGTTGTACAGGTGAATAGCACGCTCCATGTTCTGCTGGGCACGATGCTCATGTGATTTCCGCATGATACGCAGCAGATATCGCACAAGGATGTAGAAAAACACGCAGACTGCCAGCACCACCACAACGCCCACTGCAATTACCACAGGCTTCTCTGGTCCTACTCTAGAAGGAGTATCTGGGTACAACATACAGACAGCCTGAGCTCTTAAACTTGCTGCAAGGTTTCAATTCCAAATGACAGACATTTCAATTAAAACACCTGTTATTGGGCACTGTAAGTCAGGAAATCACTAAATGGCTCCCCTCTCCTTATGGAAAATACCCACACAAAGCACCAAAATTCATATCTGAGACATGTCCTCTTTCTCGTCTTTCCTCAGTGTTTTCAATGGCTCCCCCTTCCTTATGGAAAATAACCACACAAAGTACCAAAATTTATATCTGAGACATGTCCTCTTTCTCGTTTTTCCTCAGTGAACAAAACTTTGATTTTTGATGTTTAACTGCACTGTTTTTGTGGTTATTTACCTGAAAAAGACATGTCATTAAACCAAGACAGCAGAATTACTTTCACTTCAAAGACCATGTCAGCATCAACATGCTGATGAGACAGAAACTGAAAGGAAACAAGAAAACTAAAAGAATACTGACAAACTTCAGGGTCACAACAATTCAACAATCAGGCTTATGCCCATGTTGACAGTGGAGGACAGGAAAGAATCAAAGCACTTATTAAAATAGGTAATGACCGTAGTAACAAGCAAAGAAAAGAAAATGGAGCTTTCTTGACCAATACGCTTGTAATGTAGGATTCCAATTTCGTCTGTATATAGCCAGACTAAGGCAAAATAGCAACACATTAGCAACAGGCCACAGATGACTGAGTGCTGGAACTAAGTAAAATTCTCTTTACCTAGGGTACTTTTATATGCCATCCTGATTTAAATCTTAAAAATCATTTCAAAATATGTCAAGTTCATTGATTAGCTAAAATGATGCACATTTAGTTTCAATATATTAAATCCATCAAACGAGTTATGTGCCAAATTGTACTTTTCTCATGCCTGTCAACTCCTGGGCCATCTAGCTCTTACAACCAGCTTAAGTTCGTCTGTTCCAGCAGGCTAGAAATGCTCGTCCATTGCTCATAACATCCTTTGACAGCACACTGTCCTTGTGTCCTTTCGTTTGTAAAGGACTCCTCAGATCATAAAAACCTTATGTTTAGACGTTGATTGTTTTTCTGTTGATAACTTTACCCATACTGCATGTTTCCATCTTGAAAGATTGGATTTTATATTCTTTATATGTTTTCCATCTCCATTGACAGTCTTTTATTTTTTTGTGGGAGTACATAGTTCAGCATAGCATAACTCTGTGTGAATTCAGTTGCGCCAGTAGCGCTGTGCGAGTCCTGAGAGAGAGAGAGTCTAAGATGGGAGTATGACATTCAGGGGAGCGTGTAAATGGTAAGGGTCACATATGAAGGGGAGGAAAAGGTTGAATAATAGTTTTGCAGTAAAAAGGTTATCCACCTTTCGTAAATATTAAATATAGAAGCATTTTGTGTGGAGGGGTATGTGTAACCAGTCCTAAAATACCCGTCACTAATTAGCATGGGACTGATAGTGAATGTGGATAATGGGGGCAGGGAAGGGAGAGAGATACAAACAGGATGCTAGACAGTGGTCAGTGGAAACGGGGGAAGACTGGCACCAGCTGACTGACGCCTGCAGTATTTATGAGGGGAATGGTCGCCATCTGGGAAGCCACATGCACAGTGGTTAGTGAATAGTGACAAGGGGTAAAAGGGTCAGGACGTATCTGCAGCCTCCACAGTCTTGTAGACAGAACTGAAACTGCCAGTGACACAGCCAATGTTATGTTGCCAGAGTCTTGTGAGCCATCACCACCTACATACATATGCTGATTATATTTTGTCCATACAACTTTGTTACAATAGCATAACAGTTTTCATAGTTTGAATTTTTTTATCCTTAACCTTTTTACATTCGCCAAAAAGAAAATCTGATTTTTAAATGCAAGCAGCCAGCTTGTAGCAGAAAGCATAGACAAAAAAATGTGGCTTACAATTTGAAACTGCACATTCAGGTTATTTTGTTTCTACTACACAGTTAATCTTCACCTTCATTTCAAGTTTTGCAGTGCTTATGGCCAGTGATGGCTCAACTTACCTCTCTCTCTCTGTGCGATGACGATTTGTATGAAATTCAGTTCATCCTTGCAAATTGCTAACGAGCACATTTAGAAAGTACCAAAAAAGTAGTTGCTTCTTTTAGTAGAGAAAATGTACAAATGTACAAAACTACAAATTTTGTTAAAGTAGCAGTGAAGTACCGAAATACAATTAAGTAGCAACCCCAACCCTGGAAATAATCACACACTTGCCATTCTGCATACTAACCTGTCAGCGTGATGTTGATCCTAAAGTTATAACGTGCAAGATTCTTGCTGGCTTTGTGTACACGTATCCTCACAAAGTGCTTCTCTTTGGCACGCAGTGCTTTCACTTGCCCTTGACTGCATTGCAGCTTCAGCTAAATAAAGGAGAAATTCAGGAAGAAATAATCAGACATCACCAAACGCAGCAAAGCTGGTATAGCCTAGCTGGAAAAACCATGTAGGTATGGTCCCCTCAGAAATCTTCTTGGCATGTTCAAAGTGTCCAAATATGTACCCTAGAACCTACCCCAGGGACCAACATTAATGTTTTCCCTTACTTGCCTAATCAGGCAAATTGTCAGAAAACCTAATTACCTGGCAGACTAAACTACTTGCCCAAACTTGTATACGATAGCATTCTCATTCAATAAAAATACACTCACAGCCTACTATCCGTAATCTACAGTAGTGTACAACTGTACAGTGAATCGACAGTGGTACCTCTCATTTATGACCTTGATTTTTTTTACCCAAAATGTCTTTTAAAAAAAGCGGGGCTGGGAGGGTGGTGTCTTAAAAGGCTTGACAAATGACAGACATTACTGAAAACATACCTCTCAACATCTAAAGGACATATACATGTACACATTTACAAATGAACTTATTTGAAATATGAAGACATTATTTTTATTCCAGTTCTGTTCATACTCAAAGTTCTTTGAAAAACCTAGTGATTGTCTGGCTTGAGCAGTTTCTGATTTTCTTTTTATGCTGATTATATCATCTGATTCAAGTCACCTGTACAATACCGATACATTTATGCCATATATAGCAGACTGCTTATGAAAGCATTTGCACTTTAATTATTATCAGGGTCAAATATCTAAGGCATTTAGTACTCAATAAGCCTGATATGTTGTGAAATATCCATAGTTTCTAGCTGTGAAATTTGTTTCTGAATATTTTTAAAAGTAGTCTGCAATAACCCTCAAAATCAAAATTCCTTTTAAGCCCAGAAGCAGTCAAACACAGGCTGTCACTCAGATTGTCACTGTTGCTATAAAATTTGCAAAAGACTATATGCAAGACATGTATCTTTGGGGACATTAATGACGTCTTGATTTTACATTTTCCTTACTTGAAAAACGAGTCCATATCGGCGACGCAAAGGTTGCTAACTTGTACCAAACTAATTTGAATTGGGGGCTGGTGGGTAATTGACATAACAGTGCTTGTAGGTTTAAAAACTGCAAGGAAAACTTTCAAAACATATCCTATAATGTAGGAAAGTTGGTTTTAATACACAAGACATTAAAAATAAATATATCCTTCATGGCTAATTTGCTACAAACTTATTACATTTCTCAGCATAAGAAACATGAAAACAAAGTTTGAACATAACCATGACATAGTCAAGCCATGCGGTCGATACACAATAATGTTCTGAGAGAAGATTTTCCGACGTCCAGTAGCTTGGCAGCAAAAAAAAAATTTGTCTCTAATTTAATTACCTGAATGTATACTTCTTCAGAGCTGATACTTTTCAGAATTGGGCAGTGACTTTCAAGGATGTCTCAAACACATGAGTGAAAAAAAAACTCTTGAAATTTGTCAGGGAAATGTTGACAGCATGCATAAAGTAACAGAAAGGAAGTGAAAGGTACTTGTGACGAAAGTAACAATACTTAAAGTACTAACGATTTGGAAGAATGTTCAAAGCCGGCCAAACTGCATATGTTTGCTTCAGAGTTTAGAGAGTGAAGCCAGTATAGGGCAATAAGATAAGTTAGCTGGGGTCTCATAATAAGAGGTCCATTACAGATTAAGAAATCAGAGGTACCACAGTATTTACTAGTTTACTTTGAACCGATCTTTGCAAATTAACAAAACTGCGCCAAGCTACAGTACCGAAAAGGCTTTCTCATCTCCTTAAAATTCAAACCACTAAACATATAGTCAATTTGTGATTGGCTGTGACTGAAATAAGCACCCAATGGGAGACCGCTGGTCTCTGCCACCAACATACACAATGTGTTCCACAGGCGCACTTGGACTTTACATTTGTACCGACTGAATGTTGGTACGTCAAAGTGACACAAATTATTTGCACAGTCAGGCAACACAGACTCCAACATGACTTGCACAACATGAGGGTCTGGTTGCCCTGGGCAGTTTTTAATACTGGTCCCTATACCTTCAATAACTAACAGAACTCTTAATCTGCCTCCCATACTAATAAAATGTACCACAACAATCCTAAAATTTAACTAAATTTTAACATTGTTTTTACCCATGTTTAACATTACTGTTTCATTCTAATGTTTGATGTTTTAAATTGTTTTACTATGCTGCCATACGCTGTGTTCTTAAGTTTTTCTCTTTTAAATGATCTATTATAGAATGGAGTGAGCCCTGCTCACCACTGGGAACACCGGCATATAAGCTTCCTTTTTATTACTATTGCTACTAGCATTATTATGCATAAACATATTCTAAGCACTAGAATCCAACATAAAACAGTAAGATGGGGAGATTGGAAGTCGTGTTCACAGAAAAGTGTTTTAATGCAACATCATCCTTTGAATTTCTTTTACAATTAGGTGGGTAAAGTATTATTGGGACATAAAAATGTGAAAGTGCATAAAACAATTTAATAATAAAAAATACTAGGCATTCAAAATTGTATTCAACAAAAAAAGCAAAAGAGAGCAAGGGAACTGGACCAAGCTAAGACATAAGCAAAAGAGAGGTTAACCATTTCAGTGTTGTCATTTTTAAAATCAGAGCCTGACGACTGATTGATGGAGATGACAACACCACAATCTTCAACATAAAATGCATCAAAACTGAGCTGCAGAACACTGGCTTGATCTGTGCTGGCTCCAATAATGATGGCACAGTCTGATGGTTGGTCTGGAAAAGTTGTTCCTCTGCCCATGACGAGAAGTGACCGATCCTCTGAGACCCAATAAATGGGCTCCACTTTTGAACACACTTCTTTGTTGTCCATGGTTATTTCTGCAAAGTTTAATTTACAAAAATAGCCAAAGAGGAACAGCACTTTGTGTGCGTGTGTGTGTGCATGTGTGCGTGTATGTGCACACACGCATGTATGGGTGTGTGCATGTATGGGTGTGTGCATGTATGGGTGTGTGTGTGTGTGCAATATACTCTAAGTTTCCAGGTATGCTAAGAAATCTTCCTCAAAGTTCCATGCCATTTGCTGTCTTGGATTATGCATATCCATTTTAATGTAGGCCCTAGAAATTGTAACAATGATGAGCCTTAATAGTTTATGTTCTCTATGGTCTGTATTTGTCTGTACCGCAAGCAGACTTGATAATTTATCATTAAAATTCATCTCATGTGGTTTCTTAAACTCTCAACATATCACATGACATTTCTCTTCCCTTCAAGCTATTAATTAAAATTTAAAATTAACTCATAATTAGAACGTTCAGTGAAGGTGAAATTCAGTTTTAAAAAGTTGATTTGTCAAAACTGGCATTCCTTATTTGATGGCATTTTATCCTGCTCCTAGACCAAATATTTAAAATTCTGACAAATTTAAAACAGTAACTCATTGTTCAAATTGAAAAACTCAAAAGAACGCAGCTTACTCCTGACTTCGAGCCCATGGCATCGTGCACCCATGTGGACCAGCACAGTCAGCAGCAACAACAGCTGCTGTAACATCTTGTGAGTACCAGATGCTGGAGTTTCCTCACACCACCTAATACTGAGAAACAGTTACAGACAACTATGAAGTATAGAATTTTATTTCTAGGATTCCCTCCCCCCCAACCTCCACCCCCAACATGCACACACAAACACAGAAAGCCTGTAAAATGTTCACTCTCTGTAGTGCACTAAACAGCAGCTTTGGATGGGAAACAAGACCAAATGCATAATATTTAAAGATTTAAAGAGTGGGGTAGGCACAGGAGTAAGAATAAAATAAAAACAAACATTTGCAACTTACGATGAAGACAGACCACAAGAAAGTGTCTCATCTTATATGCTCTGACCAAATTTAGGCTAGGAATTACCAGTCTGAATTGTCATAAAAAAGTTTATATGTACATCATACTATGGATTGTCCATATTGTCATTATGACAAAACTGAACTGTATTTTTTATTTGTTTGTCCGCGTTATGACGACTTGCGGAAGCAGTACATCCCTATGAAGTTTTATCGATATCCCTCCATGTCTCGATTTTCTGTGCTTATGGCCGATAGCAGTCCAAGACTTACAATAAGCCTGACTTGTTTCCTGTATAAGGCGTTACATCAGAGAGAGGCAGATTTACTTAGACCTCTACAAGCTCCTTAAGTCACATGTTGTGTACGTGTGCGTGCGCACCTGAGTATACTTGTTTCATGTATTGCTTTAATTGATTACTGTGTATGGTATTGTCACCCCCTTGATATGGGCCGAAGGCCTAACCAATAAAATCGTTCGTTCATTCGTTCGTTCGTCTCATCTTATAGATTCACCCCCACCCCCCACCCCGCCCACCCACACACACACACACAAGGGAAAGACAATCCACTGTAAAGTTCATATGTTCAGATTCCCCCAAACCAAGGGATTTCCCAGAGTCATGACCATATCAGCATATAGTGGCCAGCAGAAATGGAAGCAGCTGGTGCCTTTGCACCTAGTCATTCCAACTCCAGCCACCCCCCACAAAAAAATCCCTAAACACAAAAAAAACAAATAAAAAAGATAGTCATGATTTTCACTGGCAAAAAAGGAAAGATAAGTGCTTAGTTTTCCATTTTAGAATGTTGTGAAAGTGAGACATTGTCACAATACCAGATTTACAGTATCAACTTTCAATGTTGCATACAATCAGAAACTGCAGAAACCTTCTCTCTCAATAATTACAAATTACAATCCACAGTCCTTCTTTTCATGTTTTATAAAATTTTTACAGATATAAAAAAAAGTCGGTTTAGAGCTGCATTACAGCTAGGTGGATACATGCAAAGGAAAAGAAACTATTTGGACGTGTTTGTTATCAAAATTAGCTAACTAGCCATTTACCTTCTGGTTTTGATTGATGATTGCTCAATGACCTCAATGGCTGTCACTTATTTTGTTATTACTAACAAGTTTCACATGCCCACCTCACTGGCCCGCAGTGTTAAAATTTATTCCAGCTGGGTTATTCTCCTTCAATGAATAGCGTCACTTTAAAAAAGTAAATTTACATTCAAAATCTTTCGAATCATACTTCTTTTAGGCTGACACTATTTTCAGGAGTGTATGCATCACCTTGGATCATGATTACGTATCTACATGCATATCAATTTATCATGTATAATCATACGATTCATAGTGATATATTATTTGTATATGTTTAATCTCTAGGTAAAAATGAAAACAGTCTACTGTCTTTTATCTGCCAGATTTCGTGATTGTATTGCGTGCTTCAATATAAATACACTATACACATTTTATCTACAGCATTCTGTAGTGTACGTCATGTGTACACATTTGATAGTAAGAACTAAAGAAGTATAACTTGGTGGTTGAATAGAATCCTTTCCCCCATAGCCGGCTTTGATTTTCACCAGAAGCGTTTCTATTTGATTTGTAAAAATCTGGTGCAGAGCAAATCCGGATCTCCAAAACACCCATATCCTATCAAAATTTTTGTAGGGTGCTTTCAATTCAAATCAAATTACAAGTGAATTATGAGCGCTCCCGGATGTCGTATCTACCACAATAATAAATTAATACTATACTATACTCAATACTGAATAGCTCTCGTAACTTCGATCCTGGGGATGAAAGCAGTTATCTGGAGCAGATAATTTAATAAAATAACCTTGATTGTTTTTGGCAAAAACTGCTTTCATACTTCATAAATAACGTTTCCACCAAAAATAACAATAAGGACATCCATACCCAAGGTTCAAAACAAGCTCGATAGTCTTATGCTCAACCCTTCTGCGCATCCATTTCACTGTAAACAAGAGGATGTAAGCGCCACGTTCTAAGGGAAATAACTCTGATGTTAAACTACTTGCGTGACCCAGCGAAGAGAAAGGGGAGCGTAGATTATTAGACATTGATGGAACAATCTTATTCTTAGGTGTTTCACCGAAGTGATAGAGCTACAAACAAAACATCTGAACCTACGAGGTACTATGTGCTGACCATCTCAACATCAGTTCACTTCAAGTTGGTTGTTTAGTCGATATCACGTTGGCTGAGTGGTCCTGCTCACCCCCTGCTGATTTATCACAATAAATTTAATAAATATTGCTATCCGTCTATAATAAACTATCAATACTCCGCTCGAAAATGCGTGGAATTTTTTTTTACAAGAGCGGTTTTTGTGCGAGAGTATGTTCTCCACTGCAGTATTAATGTTTTACGTGCTTTTAAACTGTACAGTTGAGTCAATGATTTATTAGATTTTTTTAAAAAGATTCAGCTCGCTGTTCCAACTCGCATCGTTTTTCGAGGTAGTATTATAACCAGTATTAAGCCAAAGGAAAGGCAAACTCGCCACAAGTATATATATATCGTCGCAGCTATATACTACGTGATATAGCCAAATCGTCACACCAAGTCGCCACAGGTCGCAATAACTGCAAAAGCTACAAATACTGATGACTGATTCGCGAACCAACTGCCGGTTGTAGGGTAACCCGTTTTTTTTAAAAATAAAAACCAAGCCAACCCACTTTACCATGTCATCTATATCAAAACCAACAAAATGGGGTTTTAGTTCTCACTCATTTGATTTTTAATGAAAATAACATAAGAGTAGACCAAAAGATATATTTAGTACAAAAACTGAAATATTTAATTTGCATTAAGAAATGGATCATGTGGTTTATGGTGATGGATCCAGTAGCATGGTACTGTGTACCTTCAGTGGGAAAGCCTTCCACTATAAAGTTTTGTTGCCTATATGTATCCCACTGCAAAGTTTTATTGCATATTTTGGAGTTTTATTTTGTATATTATGCATGTATATCCTGGATTTTGTAGATTATGCACACAGTGAGGAGATGCGCTCGTGATGCTGGTCCCTCCCCCCCCCCCTAAAAAAAAAAGGAGTCTTCTTTGGACCAGAATCATGAGGGATGCAGTACTTAAAACACCCTAAAGGTGGTAAAAATAGAACTCTACATGCCTGATTATTGAAATTTACTAAGTAGAAATTTTGTAGCAACAGCCAGATTATGAACCGAATTTACTTTTTATTCATCCCACTAATATGTGTGAAAGACTGATGTGAAATACGGTCTCTACCTCTTTGCACCATTTTTCTCTCACTTCCACCCCCACCCAAACATGCCATTTCACCCCCACAAACATAGCATTTCACATGCATACACTCATTTATTACTACTGATATACATCTTCAGTCAAAAAATACATTTACTTTTAATACACTTGAGTTTTGGATACATTGTTTACTTGTTCTAATGGGCAGTTATGGGAATATTTAAACGCAAATATTACACGGAAGTAATTTATAAGATGAATATATAGGAAAACTCATCTACACAATGCAGATGATATGCACACCTTATTGTCTGCTCATCTTAAAATCCATAATGCTTTGCAGTTACCTTGGTTTTCATATCCCTTCACACCTGAGCAAGTCACCTTTCTTAGGTCAAATCAGTTTTGTTGTGTTGTCTACAACACAAAATCTCTTGGCTCCCTTTTATGAAGCAATTACTGCTGCACATCTAAATGAGACTTTGCCCTACTCTACAGCAAGATTTTCTGAAAATATTTGAAATGGTAGACTGGTTTCATCTACCACAGTATACAGGTATATCATTAGCAACGAAGATGTGCCAACATTTTGATATAGGTAGGGTGGTAACACAACCATACAATGCAGTGAACTTTCTTAAGACACAAAAAGGAAAACATAAAAAATATACATCTGAAAGAATGAAGAACAGATTATTTTTTTAAGCTAAGAACTGAGAATGC
The DNA here is from genome assembly GCA_004794575.1 of Lanistes nyassanus. Classification (NCBI taxonomy): domain Eukaryota; kingdom Metazoa; phylum Mollusca; class Gastropoda; order Architaenioglossa; family Ampullariidae; genus Lanistes; species Lanistes nyassanus. The sequence goes on from SMGT01009668.1 coordinate 210,528, forward strand.
AGTTAATAAAAATCTAGTGATGCTAGCTTTACACAATGAAGATAAAGGATTGTAGCATGTTGATATGTTTTCCATAAAAGCAAATATTTAAATACCAATCTTAAAACATTTACTTACATCTATACATTTGCATCTGCGCAAACATGCCAACAATAATGCACAAAAATCAACACATACTCTTTATATTATGTACATGTGAAAACCAATTATTTACAATAGCAAACAATGCAGAACCAAGGATAGAAGACAAATACAGCTTTGGATTTTTTTTTTACATTGATACCGAACACATCCATGCTGATGAAGGTTAGTGGGGATTGTATTTCCCTGGCAGCATGCAATTATATACACTTGCCCAATCTTTCTTAAGAAAGTCAATGAAGGCTCTGATGTTTAAAGAATTTGTGACAAAACAAGATGCTAAATTAAAACATGCTAATGTGGGTGGGGAGGGAGGAGAGAGCAAGATGGCAGCAATAATTCTTGTCAACAGGCATGGGCATTAAGTACATAACCACTGGTATCTTTTACATCTGCAGTCTACCTGCACATCTTTTATACCCATGAATCGAAAGTGCCATGGATTTTAGACGGGACATGCAAATACTTTGTAAAGCAATGGCAATGGTCCTTTCTGGTTTCATGATCACTTTCTTAAATAAGCCATAGTCACCTTAGTTTTGAGCAGTTGTGCTCTAAGGCCTTTGTTCAAAAGAATTTTTATTCTAAGACAAAGATGTTTTTACCAGGAAAAAGCAGACTATCAGATGATGCACTGGCAACCCCCCCCCCCACTCCAAAAAATCCATGTAGCTTCTCAAAACAAACTCAAGAAAATATGCATTAGAACACATATTTATACGGTCCATTCCTTTTGTTGGTGTTTAAAGGAACGCAAATGACAAAAAGGATAGGCTATTATACCAAGAAACCCACCATTATATAGAATAATAACAACTTACTCTTTGATTTAAAATACTTTGAAAAGCACAGCTTTTTACAATTGACCTTGCAATTCGGGTTGAGCACCTTCCCAGCAGCTTAGGTCATATCAAGGCTCAGTACTGACAATATATATGCATATATCGAAGCCTCAAATTTAATATTTCGTTACATTTTAAAAAATTGTTCACAACAGCATATTCACTGTCAACAACATACAGTGAAATACTTACATTTAGCATAAATCCCACCAAAAGTATCAGAGGCATCCATTTATCGATAAACTTCTTTCATTAGAAGAGGTGGGGCTATATTTTCATAACACTTTTATATGGGCTCAACTTACAAAAATTAAGGAAACACTGAAACTCAGCATGAAAGTTAAAAACACCATGGACTTGAGGGCTTTTGTATGGTTAATGAGCAGCCTTAGTTGGCCTTCAATTCAGTGTGTTATTTTTTTTTAAAAAAACTGACAATGGCACTACTGTCTGCCATGGCATGACTTGAAAAATGGGATTTTATCACTTAGATGAATTGCACCCATGCTTAAACTGTAATAATATCCATCTTGCTGAAGACTGAACTGCTGAAATAAAGGAACTGGCAGCGTATATTCCCACCCACCTAAGAAAAAAAATATGTTTAAAAAAACGCAGCATTAACCAATGCAAATGTAGATTTTTTTCAGCATATGATGATGTGGGCCCGATTTTCTTATTAAACTAACAAGTGAAAACCATTAAAACCATGTGTGCTATGCAGTTGTCACATCTACTGAGAAATTTTTATAGATTTATTTTTACTTGCCACTTTCAGATCTTCTATATTATGGTTATTTATTTGGTATCTTCATCCTGCTCGATAGTACAACCAATGGCTTATAGTTTCGAATGCAAAATGTTGCAGTTATTCAAGAGTTGGCAAATCATGATGATTACAGCATACCATGCATCTAAAATTTCTCCTTCCCTTGGATTAAGTTTACACCCTTTCACCAGATAACAGTGATTTATACAAACTATCATTTGACTCCAACTCTACATGGCAGTAAGCTCAAAACATGGTAAAGTGTGGGTAAATCATTTCTTTAGCATTACCACAAATACCATGGAATGAAGCAGCCTTTGGCATTGGAATATGGGGGCAAAAGAAAAAAAATCTTATGTCCTCTGCAAAAAGCTTATTTGAAAGATGAAACAACCTGTCTTGCTTCCTGCTCTGCCTGTTATGGCAAGATAGTCTTACGTATGCAAACCGCAATTGTCAGTGCTGATCCTCCAGGAAGTACAGGGAGGCTGTAGAAATGCAGCAACCAATACAGACTACAGATACAGAGGTTCATGGGTTCAATTTCATTTGCAGCACACATCTCTGCACATAGCCCGTTCATATGGATGGGCGTATTGGATTTTCTCCAGCCACTCCAGTTCTCTCCCCTTTCCTTCCTCTCCAACCCCTTTACCACCCACTCCCTTCCTTTGCCCTGTCATGATATAGCCTTCACTGCCAACTTCAACAAAAACCCTTCCGAAAGTAACTTCTCCATACGCCTAACAACACTGGATCCCAAGTGTAAGGTTGTGTAACTACTTATTGTTTATAAGTCAGATGTTACAGAACAAGAAGCCATTCACTGATTTGTTCTTCAGGTGTCTATACAACTAAGAGAAAAACCCATATTCGTCCATGGCTCATAACTGCAGCCATGCTACAGACCTTAGCGATCCAAGAATAGACAATGAAGCATACACAATTTTCTGAAGCAACCATTAAAAAAAAATTCAGGAAGTGTTCCACCTAAATGTCACTCTCCACTCCCTGAATATGCACTCGCTTTCCACCAGCACTTCTCTTGGAGGTAAATGAAATTTCACTTGCCAGGTCTTTGTCACTACCTCTAGACTCACTTCGTTTTCGTTTTGCACTGCTAGAACGAGACCTCGACCGATGTCCTCTAGATGAACGCTCATCAAGAAACGTGGACAAGTCACCGTATTGTCGGCTGGTCTTCTTTAACTTCTTGTCTTTTCCTGCAGCTTTACCTCCACTACTTGAACGGCTTTGAGACCCTGTGGAACTGGACCTGACAGAGTGTGATCCAGAACGTGACCTGGAGCGAGTCCTCTCAACAATGGGTACATGTTGTGCAACAGGATGTGCGCCACTGGTGTGACTGTATCCATAGATGAGCGCGTTTGTATCAAATGTATTCTCCACAGAGGACTGAGATCTATTTGGGGACTTGGACCTCGTCTTCAAAATGCCACTGACAGGAACTTTGTTTATCTTGCTCACTTCATTTTCTATCTGGAGGTCAGGCCTCTTTTCACTCTGTTTCTGTGCATGTCCACATTCAACGACATTAAAGTCGGTGCTGTCCCCACTCACTTCTGATGTCTCATAGGTCTGGTTGATGTATCCTCCTAGGCCTTCTTCACCTTGTGAGGACATCTTCTGTTTGGTAAACATCTCTTCCTGCCCAGCCTTTTTGGAGTTGGCACTTCTGTCCTCAGCCTTAGCACTTTTTTTCTCTGCCTTAGCACTTCTGTCCTCACCCTTAGCACTTTTTTCCTCCACCTTAGCACTTTTTTCCTCAGCCTTAGCTTTTTCTTTCTCTGCCTTAACACTTTTTCCCTCTGCCTTGTGCTTTCTTCCTTCACTGGGAAACACACTGACATTGTTTTGATCCTCATCATTGGTGACTTTGCTGATGGAAGTGCTAGTGCTATTCTTGTCCGAATAAGACTTACTGCCCTTGCTTGAATAGGCAGCATATTTCTTGTCATCAGTGTGGGGCTTACTAGCTTCCTTGAAGTAAGGACTGTTGCTCCCATTGCGGTTATTCTCTTTGCCACCAGCACTGGAGGGTATGCTGGCACTGGTCACATCACATTTGGCTTCACAGCCTTCTGCAGAGGAAGAAATGGCAGTATCTTTCTCTGGTTCACTCTCAGAGTAAGCATTGATGATATGGTCAGTTGCAAAAGTGGTGCTTTCATCATCTTCTACTGATCTGTAGCCTGCTCTGGAACGTGTGCCATTGGCTGCCGACACATTCTCGGATGTTCCTGTAAGCAAAACCATGCATTGACAAGTTGCTTGCCTGCTATTAGTGGCTTCTCTGTGAGACAGTTCTGCATGCAACAGCCTTTTCCCTCATTCAAACTCGAATGCTTTGGCCCATGATACTTGAAACTGGTAAAGCTGATATTTAGAGTTAGTGCAAGACCGAAGTCACATCATGGACACAAGCACCACAGCTTATGAAGCTGAAAGTTGAGAAGTAAAAGCCTTCAGCTGCACAAGCCGAGACCTCAAACACCCCGTCATGCCACACAGACACCACAGAAGCCAAGAAACTAAGCTTGGAAATAGCTTGTCATCTGGGTTAAGTGGTAACAGATCTTGTGTACATGTGAGACTGTCAATGCGGAAATAAAAGTATATCTGTACTTGCCACACTCTTTATTCCAAACCCTTAAATAGATTCAACAGAGCAGGAGGCACTCAGGCAATTCACAGGTGGCCAAAAAACTTACCAAAAAAAAATTGGGCAAGGGTTTGGACATGTTCCCATTCTCAAAAACTATTTTTGAAATTTGCTCTCCTCCTTATCTCTAGCATTTTAGACAGTTTTCTAGCATTTTCACATTCCTTGGGGTTTATTTTTTTAATATCAAAAGTTTTATGTTCAGTGAATTAAAAGCCAAAATTAGCTCTGTCATCAATTTCTAAATGCCAACACCAGCTGCCAGGATGTACTCGGTTGTCCTCTACAGCTTTTCCAGATACAACTGTTGGTTCCGACACACCTGTGTGACCATCCTTCAGTTTACAGTGCATTTAGAAGTCTCATTCCATTATGTTCAATTTACAAGCCAGTCAATTCACTGCCACCATCCAACACTCACTAATGGAATCCTTTGTACACTGGCCCATAATTGCCGAACCTTGAACGACAACTAGTGACCACGTTGCAGGCAGCACTCCAACTGTCAAGCCAGCAGGTATGAACAACCACCAGGGAAAAACTGGCTGCACACGGCACAGGACAGCAGCAGACAGGTAAAATAACTGCTCCCTACCACTTCTTTTCAAGTGTATGGGAACTGATGGTCACTTTTGCAAGCATCAAGGTGAACCATAAAGTGATCAGCTCGGTGGATATTTAATTACTGTTAATAATATGCATTTTGCTATCACCATTATCAGATGGTTGATTGATATGTACAGCGTAGATCTCAGTTCAAGAGTGAAAGTCTCCAAATTCTAGTTGCAGCACAGCATTTGTCAGCTATAAACACAATGGGCTGAATAAGAAGCATCAACAGCTGGTGTTTGTTCTTGGAGAAATCTAACGGCGAGCAGGCATCACTAAAAAAAGCTAAATACTGTGGTGGGTGAAGGCAAGAGAAATTTAACTATGAAAGGCAAATATGTGCTGAAGTACCACAAAGCACACAGACCATTTTGCTATGCTGCATGTCCTTAATTCAAATACACAATATGGTTTCCAGTGGGTTTGTGTGTGTGGTAGCGAGTGGATGGCCAGTTTATGTGATAAGAGTTCTAGGAAGGGCACCCGAGGGATATTGATGAATGACTTAAATTGCTGCAGACTTTCCCAATTTTTCATCCCTAAAAAGACACTGTAAAACTTATGTTGAATTTTTTTTCACATAATAATTGTTCTACATTTTAGTTACTGTGAATTTTATAGCTTTCACAGAAACCTGAAAACAAAATTTGCCACTTCAGTCTTTAGACCAAGAAGATCCAGCTTTGTTTCTTTCACCATGTTTTCTTGCTGTGATTGCAAGATAGTATTACAATAGCTTCACCACCCGTCATTCCCTTTTCATGATAGCCGGTACACATCCAGCACTTAAAAGAGACACTGTCACCTCCTGCTTTGTTTTAGAACAAATAAGATGTTTGAGAAGCTGTTCTCTGATTTTGACTTGGTTCCCAACCCAGCTGGGCCAAGAACATAAAATTACCTTGTCACTGTAATCTAACAATTTCCCATCCACACACAATGGTATTCGACAACCTGAGCTCCTGGTTCAAAAAAAGAACTGCAAAACAGCTTAAAGGTTGTCCAATTCCCAGGTTGCATAAAATTACAAAAACCAAACAAACTTGTTTTGTAAGACCTAAATGTCACTCTCTACACCTTGAATGTGCACTCGTTTCCCACCTGTGGTCTTCTTTGAGGACGAAAATGATATGTCACTAGCCACTTCTTTTTCACTAGCTCTGGAATCGCTTCGCTTTCTGGATGCACTATTGGAGCGAGATCTTGGCCTATGGCCTTTGGAAGACCGTTCATCAAGGAAATTGGATAAGTCACCATACTGCCGGCTAGTTTTTGCCAGTGGTTTGTCTTTACCTGCTGCTCTACCTGCAGAGCTTGATCGACCTTGGGATCCTGTGGATCCTGACCTGTTGGAGCGTGTACCAGAACGGGATCTGGAACGAGTCCGCTCAATAACGGGAATATGCTGTGTGTTGGGATGGGCACCGCTGCCATGACTGTATCCATACACTATTGCATTTGTGTCCATGGAGCTTTCTGTTGAGGACTGAGATCTATTCGGAGACTTGGACCTTGTCTTCAAGATGCCCCCACCAGGCATCTTGTTCACCTTGCTCATTTCATATTCGTCTGTTCGGCTGTAGGACTTCTTTTTATCGTACTTCTGTGTACGTCCACCGTCCCCACGGGGAGCATCGGTGCCATCAGCGCTCACATCCGACTGCTCGTAGGCCTCGTTGACGTGCCCCCCCTGGTTCTTCTCACGTCTGGGGTACGAGTTCTGTCGGTTAGGCTTTTTCTCGTCTGAGTCGGCCTTATACCCTTTGTTGGAGTAGGTGGTAGCGGCCTTTTCATTTGTGTCGGCTTTGTACCCCTTGTTGGAGTAGGCGCTGCTGGCCCTCTCATTTGTGTCGGTCTTGTAACCCTTGTTGTAGTAGGTGCTGTTGTTCTCTGTTGAGTGGGTGTTGCTTCGAACGTCTTCCATTGATCCATAGCTTCCTCTTGAACGTTTGTTGTTGGCTGGGAATATGTTTTGGGATGTTCCTGTTAAAAAAAAGTGTGCTATCAGTTCACTAGCTTGCACTATGTGCCTTCACATCAATGTTAAGTTTCCATTCTTTATAGCTAAAGGTTGCAGAGGGGTGTGGGGCTCTCAGACAAGATACCCATGACCAAATCGGTGCTGAATACATGTAAAGGGAAGGGAAAGATCATCCTTGCACCAAAGATATAACAATGCACACATTCAACACCCCATGTTTTTCTCCATTTATGTAGAAAATATCCCTTATCAATACTCTTCTGTGTTTCAACATTTGCTTCAAATTTTAAAAAATTAAAACCAGGTCATAGGCAGCTACAGTCAAATAGTTTTAATTTCCTTGATTAAGAAACACAGCTCCCGCTGCTCTGCATCTGAATTTATTTTTAGTG
>SMGT01009668.1:222342-243149 GCA_004794575.1 Lanistes nyassanus
TTTCTGGATTATCTCCGACAGATCAGCCCTCTCGTGCCTGTCACAGTAGGTCATCACCTTGCCCTTCACTACTTGTTTACAACTCAATAAATGTGTCACTGACTGTTTCACTAGAACACTGACTCACTAACATATATCTACTTAAACTATAAAACTTGCCTATCAACCCCTACTCTTCGTGGTTGGCGCCAGCTCAAGTTATTACTATTAATCTACCTACATTAAGTACCAACAAACGGACTTTCACATCCCCCCACACCTGACAAACCTGTGAGTGTTCATAGTCTATCAAACAATATTTTTTTAATGCGTTCAGATTAGTAGCAGTCACTCCTTGCTGAATGACAGCAATTCTACATGCACATCAGATGAAAGAAATGGGGTTACATGTCCATGTAAACTACATTTTGGCGTCACCATAGCCACTGACCTTTAAACCCGTAACATGCAACATTAAAACATAACAGCAAAAGTGAGAGTTTTCTATGACCAAACATAGGAAGCTCCAAAATTTTCACAACCCTAAGGATTTTTTAATGACTAAATTATTGAACTGAGCATGCAATCCATCAACTAAAAAGTAAAAAGGTTTTCCACCTGCAAACTGCCCCATACAAAATCATTTCCTCAACCTTCACTTTTCCAGTCACTAGCTGACAAGCCTAAGATGGGGGGAAAAAGTTCCCTGCATTCATGTCAGACCGCACAAGTCATTCAGTCTAAAAACTGTGCCTTTCATCAACTGACAAGAAAACAACAAAACGCGTTTCTCTCTTCCTTACTGCACCGTGCAAACTTTTCCCATTGCATATCAGTGCTATGCTGTAGCAGGTAAATTACTGCAAAAAAGCGTAAATCTTGACATGTGTTTCATGAAACTGGTCCTCATGCATGGGATGAAGACAACTCCTGCAGTTTTTTTTTTCAGAAGGATAAAAATGCGTGTGGTTGTTCTCAACCAAATCAGTTTTGTTTGTGGTCTTCCTTTCACATTACTGACTGCTCCCAAATGCACACCCACTTATGCACAAGGAAATACATTATAAGTTATGCCCTCAATGCATTTCAGTGGTGACCGTGCAGCAATGGCCCAAATCTATCTGTGCAATCTTTCCAATGGCTAATGATGCCTAGCTGTCTGCAAGTATTTAACAGTACTAAACACAGAGTTATTCACCTGTAACAAAAAGTCAGAAGTCAAATATAGCAAAAGAATGGTTACCAACCGAATTCAAAGTTTTTGATATCAAGCCGCTTCAAACCCCTTTGCCACATCACTTTTTGACCCATGCAATCCTCAGTTTTATTCATCAGTTCTGAACTTAGAAAGCTGGCTCAATGGTGTATTGCTACTTAGCTCCAGGATAATGTTTGGCTAGGTAATTTATACTTTTAGGTCAAGTTGGCAACAAAAGCTATCTTCAATAAGTGGGGGGGGGGGAGGGGTAGGATGATGATGAATGGAGTTAGGGGTAAGGAAACTGATGTAAATCCCAAGACACCCTTGCGAACAGGTGCCATGTGCAGAGAAAATAGGTCTGGCTGACAAAGCAAACTACAACTTGCCCCCTTGCCAGTCCCAGGACTAGATGAGACAGAATGGCTTGTGGAAAAGGATTAGCTATGATGTCTACCCCTCCCTGTCAAAACCTCTAACTGCCAAGCTACAAAAATGCAATGAGAGGGGTTCAAAACATCTCAGCTGTCGAAAAGTACAGTCATTTGTTGCGAGAACCTATGAAGCTTAGTGAAAGCTAGATTCATCTGGAAGTTACTTGGCCGACTGCCATCCTATCAGCCAGGACTACCATCAGTGACAATGCAGGAGCATGGAACACGAGGACACATGTTTGAATGCGGCAAGATGGCACTGATGGCTGCTAAAATGAAGAAATATAAGACTGACTACAGCTTACTGAGACCTTTTAAGTACAAATTGAAGCGAGGCAGGGCTGCTTGCGGTCACCTTTTTGGTTCCTCATGGCCACAGATTGCAACATGAAAACACCCACAGCACAAAAGTGGAACAATATCCAATGGTCACTTTGGACACAGCTAGACTACCTTGACTTCGGTGATGATCTGGCCCTACTCTCTGCTTGCTTAGGCCTCAACATCCACAGACGGAAGACCAAGATCTTTAAGATCAACACTACTAACCCAGCCCCCATTTTCATATATGGTGGAAGGTAACGCATTAATGGGGTGGAAAGTTTACCTTTCCTGGCACCACGGTCCACAGAAATGGTCAGATGCTGCTGTCTGAGAAATATCCTGCAGATCCAGTGGCCTGATACTATCACCAGCCAAAAACTGTGGCTAGGAACAAGACAGCAGCCCACAGAAATCAGAAGATGAGATCCTTTAAAGATGCTAGAGATAGATTGACCACACCCTAACCAGCTTCCAGCGCCACAAGCGTTCACATGGAATTCCAGGGAAAGAGGAAAAGAGGTCGGCCAAGAAATGTGGTGCTGCAACCTTGTGGCAGATTTCAAGAGTATGACCCACACGTGGGAAGAGTTAAAGGTATGGCTTCGGACTGAGATGCGTGGGGAACTCACAGGCAGTCTATGCTTCACAAAGGATAAAAGATAATTGATAACACAGGATCAAGGACTCCTATATTATAGATACTATGATTATAGTAGTCCTTGCACAGGATCCTAACTCATAACCATCTGTATCAATGACAAACTAGACAGTTTGCATGAGAGTCTGTATATTTTACATAGAAAAATATGCAAGGTGTATTTATATACTAAAAATTCCAGGGTGTTAGTTAAGAATACCCAAAGTGTGCTCAAGCATCCGTACTGTGGCATTGAATGTATAGAAGGAGGGAGATGGCCGATGGAAAGGAAAAGGGTGTTAAAAAAAGACCTTGGCATCATCACACATCGATCATTTTCCCAGGTGTACTACATTTATTATAAATTCTTTATGATGTAATCAATTTGAACAATAATTTATTGCAACATTTTTCTGGGGGGAGGCATTCCTAGTTCTCAAAACCTATTGAAACAGTTGATCTGGTACAGTTTGAGGGGAAAATTTTCAACTACATTATTGTTACCAGCACTGGCTAAGCACTGGATTAGAATGTATTCACAAAAGATTAAGAACATTCAGAAGTTGTGTTCAGCCAGCACTATCCACTATATATAACAGATTTATTCCATGACCTTTTTTCAGTTTATCTAAAACCAGGCAAAAACTCTGTTTTACAGACAATGCCAAAACAGAAACTTTGAGGGAAAAAAAGGTGCAGCCCGTTCTCAAAATAAATGTTGCGCCACTTCGTAAATGGCCAGAAATGTAGCAACTATTTAGCTTCTATTCCTGCTTTAATAGCACTCAGTGCTTCACAGAGGAAAGCCTACGACACTGCCCCTCAAAAATAAATGAAAATATGTTAGTTGTATTACTATTTTAGCACACATCTTCAATGAATAGATGGATTATACACTGCAGAGATTCAATTTTGCCACAGTTCACATCCTCAGACATCAAGCTCAAGTTAGGCCTTTTACAGTTAGTTTGCCACATGGAACAATTAAAGTCCCAAGCAGACTGCACTAGAGGTTGCCATCTGACAGTCACTCATAATAAAAAAAAAGTATGCACCTTCTCTGCTTCTGGCAATTTCTGGAAAAAGTTTTCCGTGCAGCAAGAGGGGAAACTTAGGAACTCCAAACATCCGACCACCATGCACAATTAAGTCAGGAATCAGAAAGGCTCTAAAATTATTGCAAAAGCACCTAGGGAAATGCCAATGTCCATGCCCCTGTTGCATGCATCTAATCATTCTATGTTACAATGTTGCAAATTATTCTCACAGGCATTAGACAAAACTGTTTGCACAACTTGGGAAGGCAGAGAGCAATGACTAAAAGAATAACTTACCCGCTACCGCCTCCTGTGCTGCGGTTAGGTCATGCTGGTGGAATAATCCAAAGGTGAAAAGTGCAATCCAAAATCCTGTTTTCATGGTGAGCTTCTGTACGTCAGAACTCATCTTTACTGCATGGAGGATTTGCACTCTAATGCTCAGTACAACTGAATTATTTGCACCTGAGCAAATCCTGTTTCCTTAATTTCTTTTGTTCTGGAAAGACATCCTCTGTGGTCTTCCATAAGGCTGAATTGGTACAACTGTGTCCAGTCTCCAGCTCCTGGTATGCAGAAACTGAATATCACAAGTCCATGCGGGTTCTCATCTGAAGATGTGCAGTCAGACTACTCTGACAGACAAGTACAAAGTCAGATCCATTACTTCTTTGCCGACCAATCACAGTCGATAAATCATGAAAAGGGTTAAAGATGGTACTATTAAACGTATTCAGTCCTGCAAGTAAACAAAGTCAGAGTTATCTTTTTTATTTAAATGCACAGGTGAAATTATTTCTGTGCTAAATGTGGAGATTATTTCTCCATAGTCTTCAACATTTTTTCAAAATAACCCCTAACAGTCTTTATTAGCAATAAATAAACACGCATTTACTCTCTTCTTGATTATGTCACAGTTAAAGCATGACAAAACTATCTCAGTGTCTGAAAATCTGAACAAGCTGCCTGTAGTTGAGTAGAATGAGCATTCCATCTGAATGATGAATAACTTACATTCTGTGTCTTTTACCCCAGGGGCAAGCAGTTTTCCATTCAAATAAATAAGATTCAGAAGTAACACACTTTAAGAAATCTGAAGTGATCACATGCACTTCTCTCATCAGGAATGCGCCCTAAGTCTATATACAAGACCTGGAAGGAGGGCAAGTTTTGTTAGGAGATATAAGAGATTTTTGCTACCTCCTGAGTTTTAAAGCTTTCAAACTTAAACTTTTTTATGTTCCAAATTGGGCAGTAAAAGTTATTTCCACCGTCAATTGCAACAGTGTTCGTCGACTAATGCGAAAAATCGCGACTACTGCGCGTGTAAGCAGTTCGTTTAAATATCTCGGACATGCATACGGCATCCAAAAATAGACTGTCTCCGGACGTCTTGAAACTAAATACTGTGCTGATGGCGACCTAACGCTGAACTTAACCGAGAAAAAGAAAACTTTTTTATACAGCGATACAACACGGCTCCATTTCTCGCCCTTTCCGTAGTGGTGTTCACATACCGGCGCACAGGTATAATATGGCATTACTGACGCACAGATATGGCATGACAGTTGACACGTACTGACACTTCACACTCACAGCCCGTGTACCTCCACTTCTACCTGCAAATTCTTTTGAATCCAGGCCCAATTTCGACGCAGAATGAAAAACAAACAAAAAGTTATCTATTTTAGAGCTTTGAATTTACACAGATGTTTAGAGTCGCCGTTAGATTTTTAAAAAACTGTATGTACCCATGAACTCACTCAAACACGGAAGCAACAAAAGTTGACGCACAGACACAGGTAAGACTGCGCCATGGTGACCTTGCATATAAGAAACGGGGTCTCCAACCACGCTCCATGTTCGCACGAAAAAGTCGATTTGTTTTCTTCTCCACCAGTCTCGCCCTGCAACAACCTGCTTTTAGAAGTCTTTCTTTATGCTAATCGCGTGGTTGATGGCTGGCCCGGCGGCTGTCGTCCACAGTCGCAGTTTTGAAACTACGTGATTGGTACGAAGGAAAGCGAAGCTACCTGACCAAATCCCTTGTGGCAGGCACGCTCTAATTCGAAATCTCGCCAGAAAGAAAGCCACTCACCTGGATAAAACAACCATCACTGTGGTTGAGAAACTTTTGATCCCACTTTCCTGTTGCTGCAGAAGAATAGAGCTGCCGAGAGCAACGACTCACAGCTTACTCACACTGCCGAATGACGCAAATACCTAACAACAACTCACGCTCAAGCTGGAGCGAGAACATCGTTTCAACAACAGCGCGGCCTCGGAACGCCATCTAGTGGACAAGTAGGCGACAGAAGACACAAGGGACGCAACGTTGGAATTACTGTATCACCCGGTCAAATTCCAGGGGAAAATGGATGAGTAAAAAGCCGAAAAAAAGGAGCTATACGTTTTTTTGGGTGGATGGAGGGGTGTTAACGAAGGTTATTTGTCCAGGCTAACTATATTGTTTTTTATTTATATATATTTTTTTGCTCAGCAGTTAGTGTTCGACCCCGTCTTGCGAAACATATGACTGGTACGGGGGTGACACGCATTTTCGACTCACTCGGAGCTAGACTATCCTTAGACTCACCATAAAAGTTGAAATTCGGTGGCTTCGTCATTTCATACTGCGGATATAGGGTTACGCAGAGCCAAATCAGTGTCGCGAGTTAATTTATTCTATAAGTTTCTTATCTACTTTTACTGAACGCGTTGCATATAGATTATATAAATCACAGGACGCCAAAGTAAAAGGTTTGGAAATGGAATTTTTGGTTGCAAGAGTTTTCTTACAATTTCCTTGAAATTACTGTATTGCATCAACATATTGTGGCAACATTGGGCTATAAATATAACCTTCTGCAGCCAGAAGAAAGGATAGGGTTATATGTTCTCTACTAAACATCAGTGCACAGGTAAAAGACATTATGGTCGGATCATGGGTCTGCAAGTTATAAACCCATGAATAAAACACTATGATGAAAAAAAGAGGAAAAGATCAAAGAGCAGCTGCAAGAAATTAATAATTTAAGAAGAAGAAAAGGGAAAAATGAGTGATACGCCAAAGACTAATTCTTTACCCGCGCCCATGATCTTCAGGTTGTCAGGCTAGTAATAGCGATCTCCAGTGGCCAGTTGAGCTAATAAATGGTAAAATTAAGTTGTCGACATTTTGTGAGCTGGAAGCGACCTCGATTTGCTGCTGGGCCTTTACCACGGTTGAAGACTGATTCCCAAGAGGAGCACGAACCCTGTCTATGCACGAACCACGTGACATGCAGGTAAATCCGTCCTCAGTCGCAGAGCGGGAAGTACGTCAAGTGATCTCATGACGTCAGGGACCTAAAAAGACAAATCCGAAAAAAGGGAAGAAGCAATTGGAGGTGTCCCTGACTGCACCCCATGGAGCACCCATGCATCCCCATCGACTTCTGCCGTTCCTCGGCTGGGTTGCGCGAGCGCTCGCAGCTGTCCGTTCGTAAAAGTGGTTGTGAGGCCCGCGTTCACTGTATTTACTATAGCACTGTACATTTGTTACCTGTTGAAACGAGTGGGGACTGTTCACGTAAGCCGTCCAGGGATATCTTTTAAAGCAGAATGAAGATGGAAATTAATTTATATGTGATCAATCATACAAGTTGGTATAGAAAATGTTTCTCGGGACAGGCGCGTGACAGTTTTGTCGGTGACAGTAGATCCGCACTGCACGCTTCTCGCCTGTCGAGGGGCAAAAGGCTGGTGTGAAGGAGGTGTTGACAAAAGACATCGTTCAACGCTTTACAAATTATAATCTCAGTTTATGGATGTGTGTGTGGGCTTGGGTGGGCGCGTGTACGTGCGAAGTTAAAAGCAACGATAGCGTCATTCATCGGTCGCTCGATCTTTGCTCTGCCTGCCACCCCCCCCCCCTTCTCTCTCACTCACACACACACACACAGGCTATCATCTCCTGTGAGTGTGCATTACATAAAATGATGATAAATAAACCTCGGTATCGATCTTTCTATCGCTTACACACAGCAGTGCACACGCACACATCCACTCGTACATATGCGCTCAAACTTGTATTAGAATTTTAAGTATTATATATATTGCAATATACAATTAATTATTTTTTACAGTTGTAATTTTCTTTAGAGGAAAACCATTGAGTAACAAATTTTTATAAAGTATCTTTGTGTTTGGTATGAAGTATCCCTAATCTGAATCCTCTGGTGGATACTTCACTCAGTACAATCTATATGCTTTTAAACGATAATAGCACTTTTCATTACTCCGGACCGAGTCGAGGGCGCGGGGGTGGGTGGGGCAGAAGTATACTTGTACATTCTTGAATGTGCACATTGCACATTTTTTCTCCAGTAGTAATTAGTTTATTGTCACTGCTGTCAACCTTTCATTTTGTCGCCGATACGATGTTGAAGGATTCTTACAGCCGGGGACTTCTATTGTTTCGTCACCTGTAGATAACAAAGAACGTTAACCATGGGTGACACGCCCTTCATGCAAACTTCCGAATGGTTTAAGATTTACGTGGGTAGGTACTAGGTATATTTACAAATCCTAATTGCTTTTTAAAACGTTTACGAAGAAGTATTGAACTCCGAACGCCTATAGCAAATGTCTGAGACATGTTTTCAAGTGCTGCACTTATAAAATGCAAGCTGTAAACAAGCAGAAAATGCATTTTCATTGTTCACTGGGGAAGCAAAACCACCAGCTATATTTAACATTATAATTTTAACTTTTTGCCTTTTCTTTGTAAGCATGGTCAGTATTTAAACATGGTGGGAAAGGCTGCATTTGGTACACAGCTGTCTTCAAAATAATCCTCACACAACATGGACTGTTCTGAAGGTTTAAATTTACAGCAGAAGCTGACGCAATCCGAAGTTAAGGATTCCAACAACTTGTAAGGAGTTGTATTTTGGTTTTATTGGGGGTGTCGATGACAGCTCAGTAACAATACATTACTTGGGATACACACTGCCACCAACGGCTGTTTGGTTGATTTTGGTGTCCTTCCATAATACAAAATCACCGTCAGGTGAAAGCACTGTCTCTCTAAAGTTAACTACCTAGCCACCCACCCACCTTCCCATCCACCAACCTATCTACCGATTAAAAACTCACATCGCCCCCCCCCCCCAAAAAAAGAAGAAAACTCCAAAGCGGCACACAGTACATACAATGTGAGAATTTCTATAGTTTAAAAAATAGTTTGAGAGGGGAGCAGGTACTTGCATGAGCTTTGGAGATGTCTGCTGTCACACATCGTGACGAACCCGTCGTCTACGTTATAAAATGTCACATATATTCTGCGATGTGTCAATCCAACGTCACTTTCCAGGAAGAAATTCTGCCTAAAGTGAACATTTCTGGAAAAAAAATCATCTTTTTTGCTGACAGTGTCGTTCTGTGCCAGAAACAGCATAGGGTTAAGAATACTTTTTTTGCTGTTTGGGGGTCTCGGCTGGCCCTTCTTTGTCACTGTTGCAGAACGGTTTTTTTTTGCGTTTTGTTTTGTTACAACATTGCGACAGTATGCAATATTGGTGATAGGTAGTCTACTTAATACGGCTTAACTTGCTAAACCTAGGTGTTTGTAACATAATTCTGTTTTGCAGATGTGCTGTACAATTTTCTTTTCATTCCGCACATTGAAAATACTACATCCATCGCGGGATGGGGATTGTAAGTAAAGCTGAACGCGCCTTTGCTTACATTAAGCATTTTTTATTTTACCTTTGACTTTAACCGGTGTTGCAAGAAATTCGGTCCGCCAAGAAATCGGGTCCTGGTCCGGTTAGGTGATAGCATACGCATGCCTACGCGTCATTGGTTACTGTGGTAAATGTGGTCAGAAGATTTAAGTCGCCAAATATTAAATTAGAATTGTTTTTGATCTCAGTATTTGGGTTAGGGTTAGAGAAGGGTTGGGTTTAGGGCTGCGCGTTTTGCCACTGTCTACGCGCGTATGCGCAATCTGTATGCCGGACCAGATTTCTTGGCGGACCGAATTTCTTGCGACATCGAGGGTGTGTACGTGTGTGTGTGCACGTTCTCAGTACGCTTTTGTTTCGATTTTTGCCGTTGACACATCGGTTTCCGTACCGCTGACCTGACATATGTACTTGAACAGAAATGTTTCGAACAGCCATACAAAGGGAATAGGCGTATCTTGCTTTATGAACCGGTACAACCGTTCGTGAAACGCTTAAAAAGTAAACGTTGCATTTATAAGCATTTAATACTGAACAACCATCCTATGCCTCTCGCCAAATGTCTGCTGGAAGTTTTAGGGAGATGACACTTTTCAGTGTCACATGTCACTCCTAGGTTATCACCTGTCACTCGTACGTAAGCCTGTTGGCTCCTCCCCCCCCCCATACACACCTTGGTAGGTGAACGATACGTCATTAGCCATAGACAGGCTGTTAGCTCCGCTCCAACCTAGGTTGGCCAGAACTGGTTGTACTAGAATAGTTGGTTCCTGTAAACGCAGGGCAGGGTACTTAAGCATTGGACATCAGAGATTAGGGATGATACACAGAGAGACGAGAGCACAGGACATGGAGGGAGAGTTAATGTAGGAGGACCAAGAGAAGCGGACACGTGTGGACCCACGGACCTCTACCCCTCGCCATCTTAGCCAGGATGAAAGAGCTTCAGCTAGGAATCACGCAAATACACTGGGCTGTATTTCGCCGACTACGAGACCAAGTAGTAAGTGACTATTGACTGTGCCTTATAAGTAAGACTGCTCTCGCCATAAACTTATCTCGGGTTGATTTAAGATAGGTGGTTTTATCCTGCTGGAGACAGGAGACGTCATAAGCTAGTGGCCGGGCAATAACGCCAAGAGGAGGTAAGAGTGTAGTGCTGATCGTGGCAGTGTCATAGCTTTCTTGTTGGTCGTGGAGTAGCTTTAGAATTGTGTATCGCAGAAATAGTTGTTTTAGTAGTGACGAGAGTAGGAGCTCTGTTGTCGGTCACTTACTGTATTGGTGTGTAGAGTTGAATAGCTTTAGAACTGTGTATTGCAGTAGTTGTTTCAGTAGTGACGAGAGTAGGAGCTCTGTTGTCGGTCACTTACTGTGGTTGTGTATTGAGCGGGATAATAGGCCGTTTTGCAATTTGATTTCCCCTCTGGAGTTTGATTATCTTTGTCTGATACCGCGTGGTATGACGTAATCAGACAGCCTCTTACCCTAGACACGAGCAAGGTGATTCCTTGTAAATAATCTGTAGATATATTTGATGTTGTCGAGCCAGTTAGTGTTTGAAATATATGTTGAATAACGGTTCGCTGCAGTTGTGTTTTACGAGGGTGGGGGCTCTTGAGCTAGAAGTGTTATGCCTGTGTGAGACTGAGCGAACGTGTCAGAGTATGAGAATCTTTTCCCTCGGTAGATTTCTCTAGTTATTCACATTATTTCAAAGCATCGTCACCCTTTGGTGTAGAAACCATTGACCCGAGGCAGTAAAGTTTTGGTGACGATTGCTCAATTAAGTCTACAGTTACAAGATCACCATAAAAGTTTGTTCAGTAATTCTGAGAAGTCGAGTCCAGTAAGTTAAGGTACGGCCCGTCACGTCACATTCAGAAGGATTATTTAACCCTCAGCGACAACGTCTAAATTACATTTATAGTTTTACCTGACATTTTTAAGGTATTAAAATTAAGATAGCGTACTGTTTTTTTTCTGGAGAGACCGGATGTTACACGCACACTACAGCTGGTGTTGAGATTTAACAATGCTTGGTTTCTCCTAAGCTCTAATTATCATCTTAAAGCTCGCATTCATTATTCTATTTCAGGACCCCGAAACATCTGCATTTGAGAACAATGAGATTTCTTGTTTTAATTTCTGCAAATGGCCTGCAAAAGCTGGTTGGAAAATGGTTGTCGCTAGCGTCTCGGCTGTCCCATAACGATGGTGCACGGCGACCTTCACGTTTACTCGACACTTCTCTCGTACAACACGGACTATGTTTCTGACTAGTTTCTGGTCAAGACGTGGGAGCTAAACCTTTAATAATTACAATTTAGACACAAAAGATGGCGTAGAATGGTGTTCGTTTTGCATCTTGAACGTTGTTCGAATCCTAATCCCACAGGGGCTTCTTTACCTTTATTTCTATGATTTCATGTTGTGTGAGGTTAGAGGTTATGAGAGGGATTATGCAGGGGAAGGGACAGGTGTGGGGTTAGGCTTTGGGATTATATATAAAGGCTTAGATTTGCAGATATGCGAACCGGAAGCCTGAAAGACGGACCGCCATTTTGACGCCTTGCAGACAGCACGTCTCCCTGTGTGTACTGTCTCTGTTGTCAATTACCCTCTTCTGGTCAGCGCGTTGTTTACATACCCTAAATCATTTGTATACTGCTTGTAGTGCATATAAAGCGCGCCGAGTGAGCGGAACAGAGTTCGCGAGTCGACAACGCAGTACCAACGCCCTTGTGGCACTTCGGGACCAACTCGGAACCATTCGGCCAAGACGTCACAACACAGCTAACGAGCATGGCGTACCGCAAGTATCTTGTGTGGTGCGTAGTAATGGCGTTGCATGGTTTGGGCAGCTAAAACCATTCCCACTAGATCATGTTCTCCCTATTTTTCTAAAAATGTCTTCAGGGTGCACGAGGTTTAGAAACAGATACAAACACATTCAAATGCTGTTTGGATTTGAGGGCATACGGCTAGAGAAAAGTAGACGAAAGTCGCAGCGTGTGACACGTGTCTTAAGGCTTACGTCGTCGTTTTCACAATGGGTGGAGTGTCGACGGCCGAGTGGTCCCGAGTTGCTCCCGAAAGGCTTAAACCACGCCACCATGAAAGAAAAAAAAATCAGCCCCCCCCCCAACCCCGGCTTGGCGCAAGTACTTTGCAGAAAAGCCCAGTTTTCAGTTTGAAATTGTCCTTTGGGCCGCCTGCTGCGTTCGCGCCCCTGTACGAGTAGGAACACACGCACAACTCGTGTTTGATTCAAGCAGTTGCTGGCTCAGCTGAACTTTCAGCACTTGGAGTTGGTCACGCAGCCGCGGTCGGAAATATTGAAACCAAACAGCGTCAGCGCAGGTGTCGCAGCCTGCGTCCTTCACGCTTCGTGAACATGCCATGTAATGCTACTGTGAAGCCCCTCCCCTATAGTGTTTCACCAGCTAATTCCCCCGTGATCAGGGTACCTAGATAGGTAGCCCGCAATCCGATCGAGTCGCCATCTCAGCTGGCGGCCCCAGTTCGCCAGGGAAGATAGGTCGCTGCCCGATCGGACTCGGCGTTCGGTGACTGAAGACGGTTTCTGTAACATGTCACATGCTATACTAGTCAAGAAAACGTCAAAGCGCCGTTTCAGTACGGCCTGTGTCTACCGGAAACAGCTGAATTTACAGCAACTCTACAGTGATTCGCCAGCGATCAATCGGAGCATCAACAATGCCAGCACTAGGAGATACCATGAAGCACAGACGCATTGGAAGGGACCATCACCTTGTTATGATCATGAAGCTGAAATTGAGGAAGTTTCGCGCCACACAGCCCGAGTTAAATTTGACTTGGAGAAAATGGAAGGGATAGGCTTGGATAGCTCTGCAAGTAGAGCTGCGGGCTATAAAGTGGGTGGATATTGCTGGTTCGAGTACTGGAGTGTAGACATGGTCTTCCCCAACGGACATTATACTGGCTCTTCACACTGGCCATTTTACTGCAGCTATCAGTCTGGTGGTTGTTTCAGTGCGTAGCTTAGAAAAAGGACTCCACCCCCCGCCACCCCCAGCGGAAAATCACAGCGAGGCGGAGGCGATCAGACGATTAGGACCGTCTGCGTCAGGCTGGCCTGCGTTCAAGACGTCCCACAGTGCGACCTGTTCAGGCGCCGGGTTATTGGGCTACTAGGCTGGGCTGGGCCCGGAGTCATCTGGCTTGGACACGTCAGCAGTGGGACAGAGTTATCTTTACTGAAGAGTCCCGCTTTGTCAGATCGTTTCACGATGGCAGAATCTGCGTCTGGAGCCGACAGGGTGAGCATCATGATGGCACTGTGCAGGAGCGTAAACCGTTTGGTGGCGGTTCAATGTGGTCTGGGGAGGAATGGGCATGCCCTACAGAACACCTCTCCACTGTATTCACTGGCGTTGTCTACATGGATAACATTCTGCAGCCCCTCGTACTGCCGCCACTGCAGGAAATGGGAGCAGGCGCCATTCTCCAGGATGACACCGCCAGACCACACAGGGCTCGGGTCGTCACTTGCGCGCGCGCACACACACATACACACAGTGCTAGGCTTTGAACGTACTACGGTGAATAGGTATAAGCACATTCAGGAAGAACAGATTTGTGTGCCAGACGCTAGTTCAGAACTCTCGACCGTCACCATATCTAGGTGGCAAGGGACCAGGCGCACTGCAGCTAGCTAAAGGTTGGCAACCCCTCCACATGTTCCCTCCTCCCTAGACAGATCTAGAGAGAGAGAGAGAGAGGTCATCCAACCACAAAACTGTAAGCGTATAAATACGTATATAAATATTACATGTCTATGCCGTAAGTGATGGGTGTTGGAAAGGGCTAAGGATGTTGGATAACCTTGTACCCATTGTCGCTGTGACATTTAACATCCACCAAAGTACATACAAATACATAAGCGCGCGTGTGCACACCTTAACGCACGGTGAATTGAAAAGGTTTCTATGAGAGCCCAAAGCCGCCGTGAGGAATCGGTGACCCGAGAAGGTACAACTAGCGTGTCTTTGTTGTGACGCAGATTTGGCGCACTTGCTCGCTGCATGTTTATCTGCTTGCCCCACAAAAAAAAAAAAAAAAAAAAACCCGCGTCAAAGCTTGCATCGACAGCGAGCAGACGATTTTAGACCACTTGCATGCTTTGTACTCGTCCCTATAATGGCAGTTTAACTGTAATGACAGCGCCCTGAACAGAACAAATGAAATTACTTAAAAAGCACTGGATAATCATATTACGACACCTGTAGATATGTAGTACCGCACAATACCCTCATGCTGGCTCTTATGCAGGGTCACTATAGCAGTCATCCTGAACTTTTCACCCATCCCCACTCTATGGTATGGGAGAAAGTTCTAAAATTTTATAATATGAAGCAAGAAAAATACATGCTGTAGTATCTAAGACAGGTGTGAAGTTCTAAACATGGCCCTTTTTCCATTTATAAAATGGCTCCCCAAGCACAACTGCTCCAGTTCGACACACTCCATACAAACTATATTGCATGCCGGCATGGTGCTCCTTGGCCTGCAAACATTTCATAAGCCCCAAAACTACACAAACACATTTTAGCCTAAGAGTACACCAATATGTACTGTCCAGTCATATCACAGATGAGCAAGCAAATTATATTGGCCAAAAGGTAACAGAATCTTGCTGCCTTTGAAAAAACCTATAGATGTATTGACAAATGCAAGCTCATTTCTCAAAGACTTTCTTTCAACATCTGCATACGTCTGTTGAGAAAATATTTACAAGCCTCCACTAAAAACACTGTAGGCCACAAAAATGTATATCTATTCCGTTAACATTCCTGTTGGGAGGAGATATATTAGCAATCCCATTTGTAAAGGCTTTTCATAAACAGATGAATATGGGTCTTAATTTGCCAAAACTGGCCATGTATGCATATACATGTACATATGTACAAGGCAGGTTTAGCAAATTAAAATCTGCACTAACCTGGTTACGTAAGGTTTTTCAAAAACCTCACCTTTTCAGCCAAAGGAATCACTACATCAAGACACTGATGCAAACACTGAACGGCCGTGCACTGGAATGTAGTGGATTAAGAACATCATAAAAAGGTGCACCTGCCAAATATAACCATGTCCGATATATAAACCTGAACGTGTGTGTGGGTGTGCATGATAAAAATCCGCACGCCTAAACTGATCCACACCAAATTCGGCACTTGGGTTACTTCACCCACAGATGGTCATAGGGCATATTTCGACCCTGTACCTAGACGTATATATAAATAAATAAATATGATGAGCCTCTTACCATGTGTACATGGTCATCACCGTGCAAGGGAGATCACCAAAGTTCACTTTTGTATGAAGAGTACTTTCCCTTGCATTGCTTGACAAGCCACCAATGTGTGTAGCCAATCAAATGGCTAGTGCTATGGCTAGACTATTTCTGGGCAAGGGGGGGGGGTGTTTCCAGGGGGAGAAGGGGTAGGGTGGGGCTTAGGGTTAAGGGTGAGGTTAGGTAAGAGTGGAGTTAGGGAAGGGGTAGGGGTTACAGAAGGATAGGGATGGGGATTACAGAACGGTAGGGGTGGGCAGGGTAAGGTTTAAGAGGATGATGTCTCGGCATTGATTGGCTAAACAGAATCGTGACTTTTCCATACTCTTTATTCAACCCCCCCCCCAAAAAAAGCAGGCAGTGCCATCCCCTAAATAGTTAATTATACTGGTGGTGATATTCTGCAACACTTAAAGCCAATGACATCTGACTTTCTCTGGGGCATTAACAGCACAGGCAGTCTAAGGACTCAAATGGCAAATGCAGGTGCATGTGCACACACACACACCTGACAGTCCAAGAGACTATGGCACGGACTAGGATGAGGCCACGCTGCTTATTGTCACCCTACTTGTTCCTCCTGGCCATAGACTGGATCCTGGAAAAATCTACAGCACAAAAGAACAACAGTATACAGTTTTCACTTTGGACACAGTTGGATGACCTCAATTTTGCAGATGACCTTGCCCGTTTCTTGCATGCCCAGCAACAGATGCAGGAAAAGACTAACGTTGTTGTCAACTCTGTTGCTTAGGCCTCAGTGACCACAGAGGGAAGCCCAACATGAAGGTCACCGCCACTAACCCAGCCCCCCTCCCCCTCCCCCTCCCATCATGCTGGAAGGCAATGCGCTAGAGGAGGTGGAAAGTTTTACCTACCCTGGGAGGATCCCTGACAGAAAAGATGGGACAGATGCTGATGTTAAAGACAGGATGGGCAAGGCAAGGACAGCTTTTCTCCAGTTGAAGAACATATATGGGCATCCAGAAACATCACCATCAACTCCAGGATCAGGTTAATCAACATCAGCGTTGAATCAGTTCTGTTCCATGGAGCCGAGCGTGGAGGACCACTTTCACCACTGCCAAGAAAACCCAGACTTTCATCAAGACCTGGCTGGGGAAGATCCTGTGGATCCGCTGGCTTGATACCATCAGACACTAAGAACTGTGGCAGCAAACAAGACAGCAGCCAACAGGAGATGAGATTCTTCAAAGACGAAGACTGATAAACCACATTCTCCGCAAACCAGCTTCTACCACAAGACAAGCCCTCACATGGACCCCCCAGCGAAACAGAAAAAGAGATCAGCCTAAACATACATGGTGACATGACCCCGAGGCAGATACCCAGAGGATGGGCCACACCTGAGTACAGTTAGCGAGACTGGCTCAGGACTGAGACACTTCCAGGACTCTCATAGCAGCCCATATACCAGGACTGAGAAAAAGATGATGATGATGACGATGATGATATTGATGATACTGATGATGATGGAGAAGATGCATACCAAAACTAACTGATCCCCATAAAATCATCAAAATAGGAAACATGATTGCTGACAAAAGCTCAAGACACTTTTGTCAACAACATACAAATCACAATTAAACGGTGCAGAAACAGTGAACAAATTCTACTTTAAAGAAAACCAAAATTTAAAAGACAAGTGGAATGAAACATGTTGTAAACTACAATTAACTGCAGGTCTTTAAGGAAGCGTATCCGATTTATCCTGAAACTTTTTTCATCAACAAAAATCACAAATGACAGCGAGATCTGTATGCATTGCTCGGCTAACTTCATGACATGATTTTAACTAAAAATACTACAAAAGCTGTTCCACTTTATCACAAACCACAGTCCCTCAAAGCTGAATCCAGTGTAGAATCTACACCTTATGAGGAACTTTTTTACACATTTTTGAGCTGGCTTCATGCAGTTCCACATGCACTTGGCATAGGATGGATGCAAAATACTTCGCGCCAGTTTAATTCCCCCAAGTTTGACGGTCCTTCACCCCAGTCAAATCATGTTGTCAAAATGCCATAATGGCAGAACTTTGTGATACTAAAGGCTCTTCTTAAGCAGCATTGCTAGCTAGGTTTGGAAAAGTAGGACACGCTTGTCTGGTGAAGAAAGTCTCTAAAGTATTATTACTATGCTGCTGTCAACCCCAGGCTTTAGGCCATGTAGACAAGGTATCTGACAGATACGTCCAACAGAAAACACCACAGAGCAAATGAGGCTTACCAGAAGCTGAAGTACGGCATGAGATACTGCACAAGAGTGAAACATGCGAGGGAAAAACAGAAATTTCCTGCCACCATGTGACATCCCACAGTACACCTCAATTTCCAATGTTTAATATTAGAAGCCTGATTTATTTTATTCACTGCTTTTCAGCAGCACCTTTGTCAGCATCAGAATGCAAGATTTAAAACAATTAAAAATGAAGTTTTGTGTACACCTGTTGAAAAGTCAGTGAAACAGCACTGCCTAAAACAAAACATGCAATGTCATGCAAATGATAAAGTGATGCATTTAAAGGCATTTCTGCACTATGACCACTGAATCTGAATTAACAGAGAAAGGATTTAAGAATTTTCATGCATTTGTGCATTAAAAAATGTATATAATCTCACCTGCTGCCAATAATAAAAAAATCTCCAAGATAAGAAAAGTTCTTAACATCAAGAACAATAAACATATGTTCCAAATATTTACAATCCCATTAATTCATTAGGGCACTGTATTTAGTTTTAAAATCAAACATACACTAAGTCATAAATGCATAATTATTTTTCTTGTTCTTTAGATGAGCAGCAAGAATTGAGCTGGAAATGTTGTAACGATCACTGCCAAGCCACTTGGATTAATCATACCATTGGGATTTATATATACAAACAAAAGTTGTTTTAAGTAGCTTACTGCAAATTTGATATGTATGACAAAGCAGAAGATATGAAGGCAAACACTGCAACAGATATGTTAATTTTATGACACCAGTCTCAAGGAATAATAAACAACAAATGAGGACAGAGCGCTTAAATTATCAAATTATCACTCCAACAGGAAGTACTTGAAACACTCAACATAACCGTATGCAGATGCATATGACCAAGGGAGCTTACCGTACCCAAACAGGTAGCAAAGAGAGGGTCGAAAGAAAGGGACCTGGCAGGTCTGCATACGGCTATGATGACCGTTTCAAGTACTTCCTGTTGGAGTGATAGTCTCAAGGAATTATTTTACTTATAATGGAATATAATTTATACACAGAAAACAAGAACAGCCTACAACTTCAGCTGCTTTGTCCATATTTCATTCATGTGTCCGCATTTCTGTTAAGGGAACATGATGTTGTATTCCATGGTATGCATACATGTATACTTGTTCATGCAGCGGCATGTAAATGTACACTTCATAGTGTACCATGCTCAATATATGTACTGGACTGCTTCAAAGAAAAACTCCATTTGCTTCATTTACTTCAAGCACAGTACACATAACATAAAAATTCTAAGCCATTTTATACTCACAGTAATATTCATGATAACATGTACCTCTCACATTACCCTTCCTCATCATAACCACAACAAACATCACAATAAAACTGCCATCATCTCATCAGTTGCACACATTTGTTTGGGCAATTTTACAAATTCACTCTGTATTTTAAAAAATGAACAGACTAAGAACTACATGTACATCAGTGATGAATGTCTTCGGTTTATGTAACACACTGACTTGTTTCACAAGTAGATCCGAGCCCTTATGCTCCCCAAACCTTTACTACCAACATTAACAGCGGTTGTGTAAGGCCATCCACGTCATGCAGTTTTACATGTGAATACATGTACAAGACAGCAGCTCAACAATGGGTCTTCTTGGGTCCAGCAAGTCTTGTTGACCCAAACTAGAACGAGCTTTCACCCAGTTAAAAGGCAGATGTAATATGTAAACGGCTGGTTTGCATAAGTTTTTTTGTATCTTGTGTCCATATTAATTGATGCATGTAACATAAATAAACAAACCTTACAACTGCTCTTATGACTGAAAGCCCAGCTGCAAACACTTTTGAGACACAAAAGAGTCACTGGGTTTGTCATAGCTGGGAGGATGGCTGGGGGCTGCAACTGGGAACATAAGTAATCAGGACATCCATTTCAAGTTGTTAGTAACCTGACCCATCCCCACCCTCCAGACCTCTCCCCGCCTCATTTCACCAAAACAGAAATGTGAATTGAAAGGCTGGGGAATGTGTGCAAAAAATAACTCCCGACTGCTCCCTTCTCCACTGTTCAAAACTGAAGGCCAAAAACAACTCGAAAAGAAATAATTTTTGATCCACCAGATTGTAGCTTTACATCTAATGCAGAGACAGCATACATGTTGGGAAGGCATAGCACTGCTTGGTTATTCTCAAAATAACTTTTCCTTATTCTTTTTATTTTTGGTGTCCAGTCCTGATGGAAAATGTACATGACAATGAAGATTCAAATCTCTCAATGCAAGGAAAATCCTCAAACTACCAACAGAGTAAGGGTCACGCCTGGATTCCTGCACAGTAAAAAGCAATGCACATACCATTTGCATAAGAGTTCAATTCTGTAACAAGTTAAAATCAGTCTGCGTGACATACTTTAAACTGCAGAGAATACCTTAAGCTAAGAGGAAAACTTTAAAGATGTTTTCAAGACCCTTTTAAGACTTGCTGCACTCATTCCATGAAGCAGATGAGGTAGAGGGTCAAACGAAGTATGCGTTTATGACTTCCGGACATTCACATATTGTTTTAGACACACACACACACACATCCCCTCCCCCATCACCATGAGAAGAAGCTGAAGGATAAAGTTCAAACTGACACCTACCATAACAACCACCACCACCACCACCACCACCACCACTACCACCACAAATCATCAAAGGGAAACTTAACCTTAGAAGTAACCTGTCTTGAATTGATGAATATTGATGTTGTGAGTCTTTTTAACCCTAAATTTCAAGCTACAAATGAACTGTTCACTTACAACCCAGCTTTTAATGCCGCTCATCGGCTTTACATGGAAGCCGCCATGTTGCCTTGATGAGTGACGTCAGTTACCCAGGCAGGGAGAAAGCTACTGCAG
>SMGT01009668.1:243258-254967 GCA_004794575.1 Lanistes nyassanus
ACGGGTGTGTCCATGCACACATGCATGCATATACATGCGTTTGTTTTCAAGTACTTTGTATTGCTATACAGGCCTTGTAGGCCATACATATGGTATATTTTAACAAATCAACCACACTGTATGCATTATTTGTATATACCTATTTAAGTATTTTCTACATTTACTTATATAAAATAAATAACACTTCATACAAATTATATCACGATTAAAAAACCGTAATATTTTATATCATTACCATTAGTTGTTTAGCAGTAAAAATGTGAATTTTTTTTTATTTTACCCGTGCTGTCTTTTCACTCTCAGCTGTAATCGTCTGTTCTCACTCTCAGGCTCAGCTCCCGTCCGGTCTTGCCTTACTGCAATGCCTTTTACATTGGCACACTTTGTACTGATAACTGTCGGAATGGCTCCTTTCTTTAACTTTAACTTCTTAAAAGTCTTGAAGCCAAGCGAAGCAGCCACATCATTTTGGTAGGTGCCTTCAAACCACTCCCTGGTAAAATGGTCCTCGCACACGAGGTGCGATTTGTGCTATTTATACTTCGCACGATGAGCCAACTTGGCATTCTTTAAATTTTCAAGCAACTTTTTACATAATGCATATAAATCTTTCATTTTGCTGGATTCATAATCCCAAAAAAGCTTTTGTGGCTTCTGTCTACATTAAACGATTTGCACTGTTCGTTTAAACAGCCTAATGCTTTGTACTGTGGCATGTTGAATGCTTCTGGGGAACCGACGTCACCAGACCAGACGACAGCAGCGATATTTTGCTTTCATTCGCGAAAGAGTACCACAACATGGCGACATCCCTGTGCCATTATTTACCGAAATTAAAACGTGGATTGTATGGAAATAGTAACGATACAGCTTGAAATTTGTGGCTGACAAGGCTCACAATATCAATATCTATGAATTCATCTCATGTTGCGTCTAGGGTTAAGTTTTCCTTTAAGTAAAAGCAAACCGTTATTAAGAAACTACACAAAACAGTGCCGTTCTAACTGGATCTTTTTACTTATCAAAGTTAATGTTGTTCTAACCGGATCTTTTTATTTATCAAAGTTAAAATAATGTA
The DNA here is from genome assembly GCA_004794575.1 of Lanistes nyassanus. Lineage (NCBI taxonomy): Eukaryota > Metazoa > Mollusca > Gastropoda > Architaenioglossa > Ampullariidae > Lanistes > Lanistes nyassanus. The sequence continues at coordinate 244,337 of SMGT01009668.1, forward strand.
CCTTCAATTTAACATTTTAGGCTGTATATCATGCATTTAATCTACAGCAGTTTATTGCAAACAGGTCCTTGTTTCAAAATATGCTTAGATGGGTGTAGCCATGGACTAAAAGCTGTCCAAAGGATTCCGTTTTCACCGCATGAAACAATGCCTCATATTGCTGAAATTTGTTGGCGTTCTAAATCTAAGACTCTCTCTCGCTGGAAGAAAAGAGAACTGAGCAGTGAAAGAGAAGGAAAGGGAGAGCAGTAACAGAGAAAAACCAAACAAAATTTTGTTTTAAACAAAAAAGAAGAATTATAGAAAAGTATGGGGAAAGAGTGGCTACACGAAATAGCCTTAGGGCTCTTGACCTGGCAACAGCTCAGTCATCGAAGCCACTGAAGTGGCTCGAACGACGCTGGTCAAGCAACTGACGTAGCTCGCTGGCCACCTGCCCAAGCCGGCGTCCAAGCTCCCGCACCTCAGTCAGCTGGTCTCTGCGCTGTCGCTCCCTCTCCATCTGGAAGTCTACCATTTCTTGCCGTGATCGCTCCAGTTCACCACTGAAAGTGTTCACGAGCGAGTTCAGCCTCCGGCGGCTCTCCTGAAGTCGGTCACGGATCTCGGTCAGGTTCTCCCCTAGCCCATAGCGCTGCTCCGCTGTGGCATTAAAGTAGTCAGGGACTGGAATCTCTGCATCTCCTGTTCCTCTGCCGTGGCCTGAGGGAGGGGGTGAAGGCAGCCGGTCACTGTTTCTGCTGTTACCAGCACCAGTAACTCGCGAGCGTGAACGTGAACGTTGAGATGCAATAGCTGGTAAATTACGCCTCTGCAAGGGATTGGCTGGGGGAGGGCCCGAGGGAGGTCTTGGCATGCGGGGGGTGCTGAACCCACTTTCATCGGCAGTTGTTTGTCTTCCACTCTCAAATCCCTCATGGCGAACACTCCCAGTAGTGGCACTGATGGACGGCATGGCTTGCTGGTTGTTGTTGTCATCCACGTGGGATACAGTTATGCGGCCATTGCGTCTGATGGGACTGACATGCTGGCGAACGGGCAAGCGGATATTAGAAGGATAAGGCCTACCTGAGGCTGTGGTGCCAACCCCGTTGGTGCTCCGCCTGTCTCTCAGAAGGGTGTTCACTGTACCTTCCCCTGGGCTGTTGGTGTCCAGCATCACAGACGTGCTGTTTGGTAGTGCTATGCTGCGATTCACTTCCTCAGCAGCAGAGGCTGCTGCTGCTGCAGCCCTTGGTGGGATTAACCTGGCTGTAAGCCCTGTGCCAGTGAAGCGTGTCTGGCCACGATGAGGAAGGCGAGGTGGGGCTCTCCCAAGATATGGCAGCTCGAGGATGCTGAGTGAATCATACTCGTTTTCTTCCTCTTCTGGTTCCTCAGCCGACACCCTAGCATCATACGTTGTGTGTCTATGTGCACCCAGCTGAAGCAGTGGGCCCACCCACCGACAGGATTCCAAGTGACAACGCACCTTCTTCTTGGCCACCTGCTCATCCACCTCCTTGTTGCGATAGTAGTGACCTGGTCCACGACAAACTGGACAGCGCACGCGGTTGGCATACTGGCCTGTCGTTGACCAGATGAAGAGACACGAGTGGCAGAACTTGTGCTCATTCTCACACTGCATGGCATCCTTCAAAATCTGGTAACTAGACACACAGACACACACACATAAGACCACCAATTACTGGGGAGATAGAAAGCTATGGCTTTGAGTATTTGCATACATGTGTGTGTGTGTGTGTGTGTGTGTGGTGTAGACTGTGTATTTGCATCATGTTTGAGTACATATATATTAAACAGTTTTACAAAGATGAAAGCCTATAATTAAATATGATGTTGACACCAGTATCATGCCAGGTGGATTTCCTGAGACAACTGAACTTTCTGTTGGGTTGAAATTTCACCAGGCAGTGATTTCTTGGGTTTTATAATTATAATTTATATATTTTTAAAATGCACTCCTATAATATACAGACTCCAGAATCACGGTTTAATATCTTCACAACTGTACAATACTTATATCCAAATTTTGGTATACCAGATTACATAGAAATGGAACATGCCTGCAAACGGAGCATGCCTGCAAATGGATCATACTGTAATACATTGTAAAGTCAAACAATATTGTTACTGATGCTAACTTGGAGAGACATTTATATATTTACAAAGTCCACTGCTCCCACCACACCCTCTCTCTCTCTCTTACCTACATGCATCTACACATAATTTCATTTACCTGTGAAGAAATGGCAGCTACTCAAGTTGGACACCCCCACCCCCTATCAACTCCAGATGAAACATTACAGATTACACTATAGCAGTTAGAAACCTTACACTCCCTCACACTCCATCTCTCTCTCTCTCAATCACACAATGGAGAACAATGAGGGTGCTAGGTGAGCAGTTATAGCTGAAGAATGAGTACTGCTTCTACTTTCTACAATAAAGGACATCTGACTGCTGAAAATGCAAAGGGAGATGAGAGTGTGAAGCTTGGTTTGGCACAAGGCCCATTGTCCATACCAGACATCAAGCTTCTAAAGGACTCTCTGATTATGGCAAATGTTAAGTTTTTCGAAACAACAGAAATCTCGGAAGGAAAAGTCAGCACGTCGAACCCACCAGATACTACAGGAAAAGCTGTCCTTCTCCTCCTCCGTGAGGTCCACAAAGATCTCTTCGGGATAGCCCCCAGGTTTGATCGCTGGCTTGGGTCTGCGCACACCAATGTCCTGTGCTGCAAGAGTCAGCATGGCCTCCAGCAGGGCCAAAAGACTTTCTTCTGCGCCCCTCGACATCATGGATGCTTGCACTTCTACTTATTCGCAAGTTGCTTTTTCTCCTTTAAAAATACAAGCAGTAAGACAGGTTGAGCGCTAAAGCAAATAATGAAAAATCTTAGCTTTTACCATAATCTCCATTTTAAATGCCCAATTCAAGATTGTCAGTAAAATAGTGAGATACCAGAACTAATGAACAAAGGTGCAGCAACCAAACACTAAAAAGGCTCACTAGCCAACCAAAGAAAGTGCGAAAATTTACGTGAGCATTCACTAGGCTTTTGCTTTCTTCCTTCCTCCTCAAACCCATTTCTGTGAGTAAGAAGCTATAATACAGCTCTGAGAGAGAGAGAGGGGGAGAGATAAAGAGTGTGAGAGTGAAAGAGAATAGCAGGCAAAAGAAGCCAGAGAGCGAAAGGGAGGTACCACTTTAACATACTTTCTTTGCATATGTGTACATGGGTGCATGCATGCTTGTGTGCATGTGAGAAAGAAATGTTTTCATCAGCAGATGCATACATCATTACATGAGGGAAAAAATAAAATGAGCAATATCTCATTTTGTGTTTACTGTACACACAGCACTTTAATATGTACAGTCTTTGCATACATGTGGATATGTGCACACTTGAGTATGTGTATGCCTGCATATTTCACTGCATGTATTTCTTTGAGTGTGCATACACGTACTGTGTGCATGTACTTGCGGGAGGGGGGAATGACGTGAGAAAGAGAGGGCTATTAAATATCTGTGTCACAAGCATGGCCATGTGGCAGAAACAAAATATACAAAGGAGCACATTAAAATATGTATATATACATTCTATACGTTTGTGCATATGCGCATAATCAAGACAGCCAGGGTTATCACTACCAATGTAATGCAAGCTGTCAAATGTTGAGTGCTGCCAAGAGGTGAAAAATCACTTCAGATGCAGAGATCCATGAAAGATTTTGATCTGAAATGTGTCACAGCTTTTATCTTTGGGAGAAAGCTGCATGTAACCTTGTTCTAGATCAGTTCCCAGCACATCGCCTGTTGCAGAATATGTAAATTATCACACAAACTACTATTTTGTCCTGTGGTGAAATAATCACAAATGCCTGAAAAGTCAGGTCTAGTTTTTCAAAGAAGACCAGTGTAGTCAGAGGTTGCTCATTGATCAGATGCAAATTTAACAATTACAATGAATGAATATATAAAATACTAAATACTCCAGTATGCCTCCTAGTTTGATTCACGGGTGAGTTTGAAATGTCTGCACCCTTTGAAATCCTTGCGCCTTTCGCATGGTAACTGTCAGCTTTAGCAATAACCCTGGGTGGCAAAACACACAGATGGAGGGGCACACACACACACAGAGGTATCCCCTCCCCCCAGAGGGAAAAAATTAGTATTTTTTTCTAAGGTCTGCAGCCACTAACAATAAAAGAGAAAAGAAATAAGAAAAAAGCTTTAAAGTCTTTAAAAATCTTACAGAAAACTTCTAAAACTACAGAAGTATGAATATGAGGTCATCATTTTTTTAACAACTAAAACTGTAAAAGATATTCTGCAGACTTTTCATGAGGTCTCTATTTCTACCACATACTAATCAGAAAACTCTCAGTGAACCCTTAACAGTGCATCAGCGACCTCCAGTTTGTCAACAATATAGCTTCCGTTATGAGAGGTATTATAAAAAAAGTTCAAAAATGCCCTGTCATGTACATTATCAAGTAAGTCAGGTGGCATGTTATCATATTGTCATAACTCTTTAGTCAGTGTTCAATATCGGTTCCTGATTTCTGTCACTCACCGACTTGTTTAGCCATTAAACAATCATTCATTTTGATAGGAATATCTTCGGCTTTTCTCTTGCTCTGACAGCTTATAATCAATCCGTGGACTGGTTAGTAAGGACTTCAATCAATCATTTTGCAATTTCAGTCAAAAAAAAAACAAAACAACAAAAAACGAAAATTACTGACTCTCTTCACAATCGCTAGATTACCAGCAATAGCAGTGACTGTTGCGCAGATAGCAGCCCTTTAGAACAACGTCGTTTGATCAATTGATGTGTATACCCACAATACACACCGACTGCTCACATAAGGTCTGCTTATACGCTTTTCGATGGCAACATTTACAGACTTGTGTAAAACACTGGCTTTAAAATGGTAACTGTAACTGTAATCTTAATTATCAATTCTAATCTAGTTCTAAAATTGTCAGGCTGGTAACACTTACAACGTTACTCAAGTTATACTACTGTCAGTCCAGCCTGGCGTGGTTGGTTCTGTAACAGTCACACTGATGTTACTAGAAAATGAACTTACCGCAGCTTTCTACTGTCGGTACAACAATTCCATAACCCAGTGATCTGTATTTGTGTATATTCGATTATCTTAATTGTATGACAATTTTTTTCACTTCCTTTTTGGTCTGCACGCTCTACCTGGTATACATTATAAAGGGTTCACCTTGCCAAATAAATTGCCCTGGCGACAGAGCTCGCCTTCAGGCGCGACTGGCATAGTGCCAGCCTTTCACTGGAACGTTTAGAAATGGGACTCCGTCCCCAGCGATAATAAATATGTTTGTAATAATCTGTTTTGCAAGCAGAGAAAGCGCTGAGTCTCTGGTCTCCCACAATGGTCGGTAAATTTTTGCGTAACATCGGCGTCGGTTGCTGCCACCTGGGCAAAGGAAGGTGACCCTGGAGACAGTTTGTGCGAGTGATCAAACCATGGGAGTGCTTCGGATTTTGTTGATGTGGTGGGACACAAAAAGAAGAGAAGCTGTGCAATCAAACATGCATGCGCATCATAACAGGAAAGATTAAGTTACAACTAGGCAAAATGGATTGAAAAAAAGGCCGAACAGTTTAAATTTAAATTTTTCCCGATAAGTAGTTTTTGTGAAGGTGGAACACATCTAGGGAGACTACCCCTTGCATCATATTTGTTTATGCATCAGATAACATCCCCTGTTGCCTCATTTTAAGCTTGTGGACTGTTGAGCCTTTATTGTTCTTATCTATTTGTTTATCGGTTTTGTAAAGCGCGCAGTGCCCACTTCTGCCGGGATCCCGCGGCATCTACATGATGTACAAGCTCGCGTGAAGATGCTTGTAAACCAAAATTAAAGTCGATCATTTTCCTGCGTGCCAAGTAATAAAGTATGGCGAGACTATATACTAGTATATAGGCCTAGTATATGTAAATCTTTACAAATATATATTTAAAAATAAGCTCGTCCCATATTGTGCATATATATATTTAAATATTTCTCCTTAGCCGTTCTCATCAGCTTGAACTATAATTTTTTTTTTGTTGATACGGTCTTACGCTCTCTGGGATGTCGTAAGAGCGCAGCTTTACGGAAGTTGAAGCGCTACAAGGGTTTGACACAAGCAAAAAGTAATGTTTAGTCATTAGACTGGTGCCGTGTGGCAACCTTCATAGCGCCTCATTTTCCATGTATGCGGCTGAGGGTAAAGGAAAAACAAAGTCAAAACCAAGTATAGTCCTAACAATAATGACTTTTGTTTTGTTTTTGTCTTTTGGTTTTTTAAATAAAAAAATCCATGCCTTGTCTTTGCATAGTGCTGGTTGTTCTTACTGGCGACGAAAGAAAATAAGCAGTGTGGGGCTCCATGATTGTGCAGACGCATCCGAAGCAGGGACGGAATTCGCAGTATGACGTACGTATACTTTGATAGGGATCGTTCCCCACCCCCACCCCCACACACAGCCATCAACAAAACTACCACGATGCGATCTGAAACCTTCAGATGTTTTAGCAAAGTGGGCAAAGGGTATTAAATGAGTTTTTTTTTCAGATCCGAAAATCGTGTTGAAGACCATAATTAACTGTCAAGCGTGGCTGAACAGGCTAAATAAAGACGGATTTAAGAATGCGATATACGAGTGGAAAGTTTTGTGCATGGAGTTCATATAGCCAGTTCACTCTAAATAAACAGCAGCACTACACAATAAACTTTCCAGAGAAAAATCAACTCGAGAAGGGATCAGTACGGACTGTTGCCAGACAAGTCCGTGTCAAAAATCGCCTGCACAATGCAAACCGCGAGAATGCTCGCCAGTGCAGACACGAAATGCTGCAGAAAACTTATTGTGTCTTGTATGACTACTAAAGTACTAAACAAAGTTTCAGTGCAAAATTCATTTGCTTTATGCCCGACCATATTCTTAAAAATGCCACTCAGGTCTTTCTTTATATAACAAGTATCATGAATAACATTACGATGCATGTGGAAACTTTTTATATCTCTTTCTTTTTCTTTCTTTCCGTTCCTAAAATGGGAGCTTAATTGTCCCAAAGCAGCTAAAGTTCTGCCTGGATCTCTTTTCAAACAAGCTGGGTAGATCTAAAGGTTTTCGTCATCTACTTCCAAGAACACCACTATATCGCCCCGAGTAACCTGGTCACGTCACAATGTATTGAAGCCGGCATTCTACACCAGAATTATCAATCGGATAGTCTTGTGTGAAGATCTCTTTGGCGTCATCTGTAAGTGCAATCCCCCAAACGTAAATAAATCTTCACTGACCACATCGTCTCCACAGAATAAAATCTGGCTTTTCTTTGCCATTCCCTTGTTTTGACACACTATGCGCTCCCGGTTCCTCGATCCCCTTCCAGACAGGCCAAAAAATTTGGAGGGCAGTATGCACAGCCGAGCCCTGCGACCGGACAGCGACACAGCAGGAAACATTTAAGACAATGATGCTCTCAGAACATCTTATCTGCTGCCGTGCAGCGCCGGGAAGCTTGGCACTACGTGAAACGGCAGCGTAGTTGCAGCATGCATCACGGCGCACTCTGAAGAACCCGCACCCAGGGGCCAACAACCATCTTTATATCTGCCTGTAATTCTCAAACGTAAACTACATCACGTCGTGTGAGGAAGTGTGGAGCAAAATGAGCGATGTAGGCGGAATGATAGCACGTATAACGCCTTCAGCAGCAAGTAAAAAATGCCTGTGTGCCTGTGGATGCATGCGTAGGTGTGAGAAAGTGGGGGAGGCGTGTGTGCGTGCGTGATACTACACGCACACATTCAATCTTACCTTAAAAAATGACGGGTTTAAATAAAACTTTTTCGTTTTGACAGTCTAGGACACTCCATCTTTCTGTAGCCAACAGTTTACTTTCAGAGCGCACATTGGTTATTCGATCCCGTTCCCCCCCCCCCCCCCCCCCCCCCCCCCCCCCCCCCCCCCCGGTGCGAAATCGCCGCTAGGTGGAAGCCCTTTCCTTCTAATCATCCTTGACAAGCCATATTCTGCCTTCCGTGATGTGTTCGCACGCATCTTGAACAGAAGAACCGGCTTACAGCGAACTGCTTTTACATCTTCACCGACATGAGATAAGCCATGCACGCGCTGTGCGCGCATGCACGCACGCTGAGGCGAGTTTTACCGCAGCAAAGAAACTGAGGGACGTTATGCGTAGAGAGGCCAACAAAATCAAAGCTGTGGTGGTATCCCTTCCTCGCGCCGCTCACGTTCCTTGCGTGCGGGTAGAACTGGCCACTGGCTCTCCTCACGTCTTGCCGTCAATATAGCGATCGCCTCGCAGCCGCTCCGCACGCGAGCGCCTGCGCCCGCACGGCACGAGCCTGCGTCAGCAGCAGCTGCAGCAGCAGCGGCGGCGGCGGCGGTGGCGGAGGCGGAAGTGGCAGCAGCTGGATGCACACCGAATGGCACACTCGCACAGAGCTCGCCACCCCCACCCCGTCCTCCCATGCAACGCTCTCTGTTTCTCCCTCTCCCTCGCGGCTAGCGAACGATGCGCCGAGAACCACGCACACGCACGCACACCCTGGACAACAGCACCAGCAACAGCTGCTGCAGCCACCTCGGCAAGCACTGTTGACATCATGCACACACCTCGGGTCACGACCCTCCTCCTAAGAAGCGACAGTGCCTCGCCACAAGTCAGACCACAGGTGACAGGATACTAATTCTTCCAGCGAGTGCTCAGCGTTCATTCCTCTTCCCTCGGAACCTTGCTGCCGTCCCAGCATTCCCCTGGATACCCACCATCGTCGGGGTAAATATGTTTCACTAACAAGCTGTTCCCCCACATGCCGGATTGAACGTAGATGTGAATCAGCAAGGTACGCGTGGGTTCGAGCTCGTGCGGGCAGATGAGCAGCCAGCACCGCCGTGTCTGGCACAAAAAGGTGCCGGCTGCAGGCGGTGCCTAGGATACCATCGTCATTCGGCAAACATCGTGCACAAAAGCTGGCGGCCGGACCTGCGCGCAGCCAAGCGTAGGGCCCACGGACAAGGAGGCAGCATCCTCGGGGACGTGGCGGATAATACAGGTAACTGGCATCGTTGTTGGCTGTGCTGTTTTGTGCCTGTGCTTGTAATGTGTAATGGGCTACAGCCGACCGACAAGCGATTGGTTTACTCACGGGAGGTGTTCGTTGGGGGTGGGGGGTGGGGAGGGAGAGACGCGGACAGCTCCGTAACGATGAATTCGTCATACAAATAAAAAATAAACTTGGAATGATGACATTCAGTGTGTCATTAGAATTCTGAGCTGTCTGGTGAATGCCAGGTACTGGATAGTAGTGACATGTTCTGGAGACGATTTAATATCTTCATTCTGTGTGTGTGTGTGGAGGGGGGGGGGGAGTACGCAGAAGACTGAAATATTTTACACAGTGGTACACTAGACAATGTGATCTGAGGCTGATATAATGGTTACCACATTGCTGTGTCAGCTGCAGCAGCCCAGTCACAGTGAGGAAGTGGTTGATGGTGTACAGAAGCAGTATGCGACACATGAAGATAGTATAGTGATCTGATATTAATGTGATAAAAATAAAGATAATATAGAGGTCTGATAGTATTATGATATGCATTGAAGTGGGTATAGTGATCTGATATTGTGATAAGCAAGGCAATAGTATAGTAATCTGATATGCATGAAGACTACCATTCTGAGGGAAATATGTGGTTAAACACATTTGTGTTGTAATCTGTGCGTCTGTATACACGGGGTCTGGTAAATGTGTAGCGTGTAGAGTGTGTACTTCGCGCCCGCTCTCGTATGCGTGTGAGAGAGAGAGAGAGAGAGAGCGCGCGACTGTGAGTGAGAGAGAGTCAGGGAAGAAAGGGAGGGTTGGAGGAGAATGAAGAAAGAATGACAGAACTTGCAGCTTTTACGATATAATAATAAAATATCTGTCACTATGATTTTTTTTCCGTTGGGAGCGAGTCCAAGCGACCTACAGATAATTATTTTTAAAGGTACGGACTCACCATGGATTATCAGCTGCTGGATATGTAAAATTCTGTGGCACCAGCGTATACTACGTTACACTAGTTGTGACTATGCATGCAGACAGCTGCACGAGTCTGCCTTAAGCTGGAGAAACTTTTTTCTTGTCACACAATGTTGAACAGTGGTTTCAGACAGAACGAGTATTTTAGTAGATTTAATTACTCGATGTTTTCTTGTCATACAGTGTTCAAACATGGCTTCAGACAGGATAACTATTTTAATAGCTTTACAAGAACTAGGAATGGGGCGAGAAGGCGGATGAAAACAGCAAGGAGTTGGACGTAGGGCAATCCGTTAGTGTTGTAGCTGAATGAAATGGAGATGTGGCGTGCACAAGGGCCAACTGTTGGCAGAAGTGAAACAGGTGTTGATGGCGTTGACGGTGCGTTATTGATCTTGCGAATGCACGGCAAAGCACGTGAGCATTTTTATCTTCACGTTCTTAAGGTTGTACCACTCCTGCTGGCTGCATGCCAGATTGCGGTTCACCAAGGAGTAACTAGTGGACAAGGGGTAGGGTGTGTGTCCGTAAGTGTGTGTGT
>SMGT01009668.1:255252-272053 GCA_004794575.1 Lanistes nyassanus
GGGGGTGTCGGTCAGTCATGGTGTGTGTGGGGGGGGGGGCGGTCGACCAGTCATGGTGTGTGTGTGTGTGCTTTCGTTGCCATCAGCTTAGGGGTAGATACATGGAGAAAACTTTGTGAACCGGAAGTAAGGTGGGAAGGGAAACGCCTCTGAATGTAAATAGTCCTCCAAAGCCGTGAGACACACGATGGTGTCCCTGGCTTGATTCCGACTCCAGAGAGACATATGAATCGTTGCTGTGGACCGGACCTTCAGGAATGCATCTGAGGTAGTCAAACTTCCGGTTCCCCCAATCCCGCACTATTTATGGCTCTTGCTGTGCCGAAGTGATGGGGGGAGAAAACCCTCTACAGATTCAACAGGGGGACATTTGAATGGATGAATTGGGAAGTGTGGGTGCGTGCGAGAGACAAAGATTCCTCAGTCTGTTGACGTAATCCCAGCATCGCTCTTATCCAGCGTTATAAATATCTTCCTCGTCTCTTTCTAAGCTAGGTGCGCGCTTTCACGATAAGCGGACAAACCCCCGTTCATTTGAAAAGCAGCGTCCTCAATCTGGCCATTTCTGTTGCAGCACGACAAACCTCTTTTTATTTCGGCGGTCTCGACTTCAGTCACGCGATTACACGTACCCACTTTAGTTTATTGAATACTAGGATCGCGAGGTAAACTAGATAGTAAAGTCAGAGCTACTAATATCAGTAAGTCATTAACAAGTCCACTTCTCTCTCTATCCTTGAGTCTGTACAGTTCACCTTTCAATCAGAAATACTGAAGTTCTTCAAGTATACCCCAGCCTATACTTTCCGGTTAAATCAGTGACAGTGATGCCTGTCAAGTGACCCACCGTATACTTTGTAACTTCGGTTTCTAGACTTTACTTATATCTCATCATCTTTCAAACAGCTCACACAAACACGTGGACAGACGCGCAGAGATATGCGCGCACTGACACATTTTGTTTTCATTGTACTCTGTGAGGAATTCTGGTAAATTTTCTTTTGAATAAAATCGCTAGAAATGTAGGGAAAATTCTCTTCCTTGCTTCAGAGCTGCTAATACCGGGCACGATAACGGGAAACGGGAGCAGCGGAGGTTACTGCATCGATTTTAGCCCACTGCGCTGATCCAATCATGTCAAATGCGCGTTGGGATGGCGGATTTTCCGCGTACGACATGCGCAATAACTTGCCTTTATTTCAGCTCCCCAACAACCAGTTCTGGCTGTTCCGCACTGAATAATGTCTCCTGACTTCGAATTGTTGTTGTTATTATTGTTCCAGTGAAAATAGTATTATTTGTCGTGTAGCCATCCAGAGGATATGTTAGTCTACTTGTCGTTAGCATGCCTGTAACGTCAGTATCTACTGGTGGGATGGGTTGCTTGATTGTTGTGTTGACAGTTCCAGTCATAAGAGAAGTCGTGAGGCTTGTTATCCCTGTGGGTTTTGCATGCAGCTTTACGTATGAACAGGTGATAAGAATGCCTATATGCAATACGTACGACTCTGGAGCCGGAGGAATAATATTACTCTCACATTATCATGCCGCGAGTTTTCATTAGTTGTAATATTAGAATTCCCAAGATCAATCCGCCACTAGTCTACCAGGGTTCCAGAAGTAACGGCCTATTCTGAAGCAGTTATAGCTGACAGCCTTTAATTACGGCTGTCGCATAATAGTTGGAAGTTGTTAAATGTCTGAACACAGACATCATGAACAAGACTTCGTTTTTCTCTCGGCCGTTGGTGGGCTGTGTCTTGGATTCAAAAGCAAGGTGTCAGGTGCAGCAGGTGTTGCCACGTCAATAAAAATCTGGCTGTGTCGACCTTCTAATTGGTATTGGCGTCTTCAAAGAGACTTCTAACACCATTTGCGATATGAACAGGTAAGAACACGTTCCTAGCGTTGAAGCTAGCCATATATGAGTTATACAAGTTATATAGACATTTCTTCCTGACGATGGTACTTGCCACATCACGAGTACCTTGTGTTGACACAAGCCGGATTATGAATTACGTGAGTTAATGTCTGTCTGTCTCGACATTGTAACTATTTCATTACTTAAGTGAGTTAGACATGTCTGATCTTGACACTATAATCATCTCATTACTTACTTGAGTTAAACATTTCTGTCTGCACTGTAACTATCTCTTTAGGCGAGTTAGGCATGTTCTGTTTAATGCTAACACGTGCCACATGTTCCATGAATTATGAGTATCAGCCCGACGTTTGTAATAGGTACAGAGCGTTGCTATGACACCTTCTGACAGTTTCTTGCAAATCGAAGGTAGCATATTTGGTTCTCTGCCGGGTTAGATCAATGATTTTCTCGTGACTCGCTCCTACTCACGATCATGCCTCAGAAAAGTTTTGGCGACCCGCTGCAGAAAATGTTAGTCTTTTTTACAAAAATTTTCATGTCTCTGCCTGGAAAATCTTTCTCTGCATTTCGATGCACTTCTCCCTGTCCAGGGACCATTTTTTTTAGGTATGTAGCACCTCTGATCTTTCCATTTGTTCGTCCTTCTTTTAGTCCGTGCTGATGTGTTTGTTTTTGTCTCCCACTGTCCACAACACTCCATATTTGTATTCGTACAGCACAGACTACGCTACAGGCGAGAAACCTCTTGCATCTGCCCTGTGTCTTATAGATGCCGCAAACAAAACAAGCCGCAGTTGTTCATAGCGGAGTGAAGATATTAATTTTTCACACTTGAAAGGTGACTGCATGGCTTGATATCCAAATTAGCTTTCGAGTTTTTTTTTTCGGTGTGGAGTTACGGTAAGGGCTACGGTTTAGTATTAAGTATAGGGCTTCTGTTTGCGTGTATCAGTTGAAGTCTGTCTTCGCTTTCCTTGACTGGCATGCATCAGTTTGAGGCATTTCAGACAACAGCCTGGAACTCCCATGGGAAAAATGTACGCGCCTCGGCAGATCGTTCGCACAATGTACAACAGTGGTTCTTGGGTTCCTATTTTGTTAGTACCACCTTGTATTGTTATACCATAATTACCAACTACAATTGTATAAGCAATCCTCTGCTGCACCACTTTTGTCTCGGAATTTCGAACAGGGTGGTAAGCAATAGCTTCTCGTCAGATAAAATCCAGTGCTAGAGTTTCACTAAAATATGGCTGGTATAGGCCAATGGCGTGGGCAGGACCAAGATGGAGGAGGGTAATCAAGGTGTTCCAGGAAGAGGAAGCGGGAGGAAACTGAACTATCCAGAACCCCCCCCCCCACACACACACACACTCCCACAGGCCAGTCCTGCAAGCAGGTGTTGACACCAATGCAAGTACGTGTGCCAGAAATCGTATTTGAGCTCCGGACTCTCTGTATGGTCAGCAAGTATGCGTTATCGTTGTGCTACGCGTCCCCCCCCCCCACTCAAGCCCCTCTAGCTTCAGCGTAGGGGACGAAAGCCGCTGTATAAGATTTGGAACTAATGGGAGCATGTATTTTTTTAAACCCACTATAGTAGACATCCACGTATCAATTGAAAACGTATTTAAATACTGAATACTGAAGCCAGAGCAGAGAGACCGAGAGAGAAGGGAACTGAAGTTAATCCCACTTATGAATTCTTGTAGTGGCAAATCACGCCCATGAAAAGCGCGCTTACTGCACTTGATAGTACACAAATAAAATTAAAACGTAATAATTAAAATAATACATAGACATATACATCTACTACAATTTGATTAAGAGACAGCACAGTTAAGCAATTAAAATACAAAAACATCTACATGTAACTACAGTAAAAGATAACCACTAAGATAGCCTCTTTTCAAGGGGGGGGGGGGGCGATGCCTTAGATGGCATTGCAACATTGTTATGTATGTGTAGGCGCGTGCGTGCGTGCGTGCGTGCGGGCGTGTGTGTGTAAATGAAACTCGACTGGATAGATATTGCACGTGAAATTAGACATAGAAATAGTTTCACACAAATACACATACAAACACACTTAATACTGATTGTAATCAACTGCGTAGAAATTTAGTTTGAAATACGTAATGAAAATGCTTCATAAATGAAATTGGCGAGATTACTCATGATCATTACTTTTAATGACTTGGGTACTTTTGTTACTGTTAGCCATTAGAAGGGACAAGTGACAAGCAAAGGAAGCTGGGTGTACTTTCTCGGGATAAATTTGTCTCTTAGACCACCGTATATCTGATACTGAAATATAACATTGAAGTTCTGGTTCAACAGTAGGCTGGCTGGGCAAAACGGATATGAAAGTGCAGTACTGTCCAAGGGTTGAGAGAGAGAGAGAGATGAGTGGCTATGTTTAGAATTTGCGTAGGTACAGTAACTTGTCAGTAAGAAGCCAAATTACCTGTTGTGACACTCAGGTATTAGTGTAGCATTAAAGGACAAATCGAAGTCGCACATTTCCAAAGGCAGGTCTTAAGGCTACTGCGTTCATACGTACCCACCCACCTCATACACCTACTCACCCACCCACTCCACACACACACCAGAGAGAGAAAAATGCTAGTACTGGATAACCTGCAAATCCAGATGCTCTGCTGTGTCTGGGCATGGAGTCAGACTGGTTACCTATACTGAATTGTTCAGGGGTCATTGTACGGAGACGAAACCCACGTGAAAGAAATACTTACCCACCCCCGCAAAGGACATTCCCACACATCCTGCCAGCCACCAAAACAGAGTCTGCATGTGTAAATGTCGCAGCTAGCGCCATCTGTAAACAGCAGAGCCTAAACATGATCCGTCACTAGCAGTTCTTGCAAGATAACCTTGGAATAGCCCAGTAATAATTTTTAAAAATGCCATTCCACTTCTCTAGTGGAAATTTGGGCTGCCTGGTGGAAGTGAATGGTGGTAGAGCCTGGAGGAGGGTGGAAGCACGTGCGTGCACAGGTGTGTATTAGAGAGAATCAAAGAGGTTATGTCGTTGTCAGGACCGTGTGTAGCTAGCATGCTTATGTCTGTGTGCATCAACTCCAATCAATTCCCTGGACTAAAAGAATGATGCGATGGCGTCATTGCACAGAGAACAGTGTCACTAGGCGACAACGCGCTCCGAAGATTGTGTTCATTTCCATCCCAGGCTGATCAAAATCCGACACAAGCAATTTCAAAACTACAATAGTCCGAAAACTAGCGTCCCGATATGAGATGGGAGATCCCGGATTCGTGGGAACGAACGAGGTGGTGGTAAAAGCGCCCCCCCCCCCCCACAACTAGCAGGACTAGTTCATGTGAGACTTAGGTAATTGCAAAGAATTAGAAAAAAGACCCCAAACTGTTTATTCCTCTTCCCCACTCATCCTATTACCCAGGGTTTTTTTTGTTTTGTTTCTTTGTTTTTGCTGTGGTTAGCGGGGAGAAGGGATGAATAGGACGACAGAATAAATGACTCTTGTTCGTTCATTGTTTCTTTCTCTTTTTTTTTCGTTCGTTCGTTTATCGGAGGCATCAGCGGTAGAACGTGACAGATCTTTGCGTGAATTTTCCTCATGACATCTTAGCATTTTCCTTATTTTTTAATCGTTACTGCTGTTTTCTGTCTCTTCTTCCTCTTCTTTCCTGTTGTACGTTTTTGCTGAAGAGAGCGCCAACAGAAGAAACCATCAGAAGAAAATTTACGAACTTCAGCCTTAGTTGCTCTCAGTATGCCTAAAATGCCGCCTGGCTTTTTTTCCGCTGGGTTTTTTTTTTCCATGTCTCTTCCTTTCTTTACCGTCACTATCCGCATTGCCTCGTCCTTTGACTTTCCTATCATTTTCTTGTTAGCCGTCACTGTCTGCTTAACTGCGTCGTTTGACCTTTGGTTTGGCCCTTCTGTTTGAGAAGTCACGAATAATAAACATCGTGCAGGAGTTATCTCCTCATAAAAAGTACAGTTTGCAGGCGGCGGGTAGCGAGCCTGTACCAAGATGTTTTTGACTCAAGCGTGCACACTATCCTTGAATTCCCACTGTTCTGCTTCAGTAGGCTCGAACGTGTGCGCTCCCATATTTCCTAGTCCTATAGGAACAGTTTCAATAATTAAAAACATGATTAAGGTAAAAGGGGTTAGTGAGGGGTTAGAGTTTTAACCTCAAGCATGGGTCCGCATGCACGAGTAACTAATGGTAGGATGGTAAGGTGGAATCAGTGCATATGGCTTTAAGTGGAGATTGCTGCCAGTGGATTTAGACATACAAGTATATTAAAGAAGCTTGGATGACATTTATTAATTTTTTTATGAATCACTACTTTGGATTGTCAGAAAAAAAATCGATTCAACGGGCAAAGCCTATACAACAATGGCCATATTGTTATAACAATACCTCCACCCCCTTTAACCTAATCTCCCCACGGGTTACCCGATCCCTTCTCGTACAGGATCGGGGATTGGGGTGGGAAACAGTACAGAGGGGATGATGAGCTTTCAAGGCTAGCGTAGAGGAAAGAGCGGCTCTTAACACACACCTCGGTCAACAAAGGTCGAAAGGTTACGGGACCATCTTAACTTTTTGTTATCGTCTATTTTCAGTTCCTTAGTAGACGGAGATGGTTATCCACAGCTTTCCGAATTTCTTTTCAGCCCATAGTGATGAAAAACAGAGAGATAAAGTGTCAAGACCACGAGAAGAAGGAACTTGTTAGATTTACATGAAGATCGATGACATAAAACCCGTTTTCCTTTTTCGTTCTCAAATTCTTTTCTCTAGCTCCCTTCCCTGCTCCTTCCCCTTTCATCCTTTCTCTTTTCTTTCCCAGTACGGCCCCACCCACCCCCTAAAAAACTCTCAAGACATTTCGAAGGAAACGGCTAAAAAAAGTTGGGGGCGGGGAGAAACGTGTTCCGATGCCTTTTTGAAAGGGAATCTCCCCGTGAAGTCCTGCCTTCGTGCGCTATTTCTGTCCGACAGCCTTCCAGACAGCGATAACATTAAAAGAGAAAGGAAAGGTCGCCGACGACTCTTAATTTCTGGGTCGGGAGAGGAGTCCAGCCGTATCAGGTTTATTTCGAGTTCCAAGTAACACCGGCAGGGTCTGTTATTTCCGAGTCGCTCGATACTGGTACCCTTTGGGAAATTGTAAATAACGGGTAAAGGTGCGTCATGAACGGTCCTGCCTGACCTTTATGTTTCTGAAAACTGCGTTTGGTAGGTTATCTGGCTTGACGATAGGATGCACAACAGCCTGACTAATCAAACTTTGACAGCGTGATGCGGAGGGAAGCGGGGCTGGGGAGGGCAAGTCGTGAGAGGGAGAACGTGAATTGATCAGGAGATTGGTTGGATGTCTATTTTAGTGTATAGTTTGTTGTATACTTATTATTTTAACATTTTCTGAATGCCCACCACCCACCCCACCCCAGAGGCCCAGAGAATAAAATCTGAAAAATCTGTCTACTGCTTAACGTCAAAACAGCGACAAAGCCTTTATCGTGAAGGGGAAAGTCGAGGAGAGGGTGTGGAAGGGTGCTCTGGGGGGATGAGGGAGGGGGAGAGCTGGAAGCTGGAGTGCCTGCAGAAGACTCTCGACTGACAGCGCTGTAATCCGGACTCAGGAGAAGACGACTGATTCTCCAACACCACCAAAAAAAAAAACGTGACTCGATCGTGACCAAAACAAAAAACTCCAACACTGTAATACAATCCAGATCAAACTACTGAAAACATTATCCCTGTTTGAGAAGAGATGACTTTAGGATGTAACATTATCCTTTGCTCACGCGTGAAGATATGTCTCGGTAACACAGACGGATATCTCGGACACAGAGACACCGAATACCCACCCACTGCATATTATGAAGTTTGTTGGTTTGGCGTGCCTGTGCCCCAGGCAGTATATTTCCGTGGTGCCTCTGCGAAAGGGTTTGACTTTTCCTTGCTCCAATCGAGTCGTCGACAGAGCCGTTTGATCAAAGCACGTGTTTTCAAAGTGGTCGACACTTTTCTTTTTCTGAAGCTGTGGACTGATGCTCTTCATGGACTCTAACGTGATGTTGTAGTTTTTTCTTCTGGAGTTGGAACATGGTAATTATGTACAAAGATAAACGTTAACCGTGAGGGGAGTTGCCTCCGTGACCTGTAAGATATGCTTTTCGAAACGTGACAGGAAAACGACAGGTACTTTCGCCTATACTTTTCTTGAAGAGACATCTCTGTATACATTCTTAGGTTTTTCTTACTAGCCAGCGCTCTCTGTTGGTGAAGAAACAAATAACTACTAAGTTTGCTTTTGCTGAACGTGACATATCTTTCTCCCATGTACATATAAAATAACTGGTGCGTAGCTGACGAACACTTGTCTACCTCTTATAAGGCGGACATCAGACGCTTCTTGTAAAGTTTCAGTTAGCCCTTCTTTAACGTTAGAGATTGATTGATTGATTGATTCATTCATTCATTCATTGATTCATTCATTCATTCTATGTTTTGTTTGATTTGATTTATTTATAAAAGTCTGCCAACCGAAATCATGTACTCCGCGGTTTCCCTATATTATTATTATTATTATTATTATTATTATTATTATTATTATTATTATTATTATTAAGCACATTTATAGAGCGCATCAGCGGGTTCAGTGAACGCGCTCCGTGCGCTTGACCCACAAGCATGTATGTACAGACATACGCAGTACAAAACTATACAAACTATACAAGCAAAACAAACAGAAACTACACCAGATATACAAAAAGAGCAGAAGACTAAATTACGTGTTTTCCTGCACGTATCAGTCAAGTATATAACAGGCTAAAAAGAAGCAGCTGATTTCACTACCGTCTGTTTGATCAGTAGAATGACAACCAACCGGTGCCCCGTTTTCCGGTCCCTCCAACGGTAATCGACCAGCTGTTCCGGTGTAATGTCCATGGAGCCAGCTATTTCGGGCTGCAGCGATGGAATTCATTAACCTAACCCCTCCTCTTCCCCCGTGCCCTCTTCTTGTTCTCTCTCAATCAATTTCTGGTCAGAATGACTTGTGTAAACTATACGCTCGATCGCTGCTGCTGACAGATATACAATGGACACGAGGCAGGAACTGAGCGAACGGAATATTCACAGCAATGCTAATGCTTGTCTCACGCGATTGGACAAAGTCGAAATGAGACATTTAAACAAAACCCACACTAGTCTAGCCACTTGCGAATACAGATTTTGTGTCATTTCGATAGAGAACTTTCCGTTTAATTTTAATATTGATTCCCCCTCCCCCCCCGATCAAGGTTATAGAGATTAGGGTCGGTGTGTATGTGAAGTGGCGATGTGTGATGGGTGGAAAGGTATGGGTGTGTGTCGGGGGAAATCATCTTTGAGCCATTTGAGAGGAAATTATTCCCCACTTTTGTCGCAGACCTTTGGACTTGCTAATTACTGTTCTTTTCACTTCACTTTAGAAAGGCATTTCTCTGGCAATGGATGGCCGTCAAGGAATGCTCGATATTTCATGTCTTCCTAACTGGAATTTTTTCCCCACGTTTACTGCGTCTCTGAATGCGGCTCTTATAACTACGCCGAGGCTTGCATTATTAATATTATGGGGTTCAGTTTCATAGCTTTATAGTCTTCCATGAAAGTGCCATTTGTCTCCCGAACCTCTCAGTGTAAACCCAAATCAGGCAGTCGCGACCTTCGGTTTAGAAGCGGACCAGAGATCCTCCGATCTGTTGAAAAGTTCGCTCATTTAAGAGCAGTTCCCCGTTTTAAGCCCTTGGCAGGACATAAGAGTCTATTCACACACGTTTACGGTCGTGTGCAACTTCACTGCCATTTTTTCTTTGTGCCTGGGCGCCAACTTAGAAACAGAAAAACAGTCGAAATGTGGTTTGCAACTTTTTTTTTTTTTGCAAGGTTACTTTTTCCCCATTTTAAAGCATCCTGGGTCAAGTTCGCTCCTTTTGAGGAAAGTCTTTCCCCTAATCTTTTGCATTAGGGTGTGATGACATATTTGAATATTTCCTTGTGTGATGACTTTCCTTATTTTCAAACGGATGGTTTGTGGTGACAGCAAATAACTGACTGCATTTCAGAACTCTACAGAACTCTGCAAAGCTCAAAGACAAATCCAACGCAGCACCAATCATACGGCTTCTGGCTAGACATCAACCACTCCCTCCGCTACAGCCATTCCCAGAAAGGCAGCAACAGCTACGTGGACGAAACAACGAAATCAAGAAACGATTTCTTCGTTGCACTCAGAGTCCCAGAGGGATTCACTCAAGAGGCTTGAGCTCTAGGACAACAGTTTTCACAGGGCGTATGATTACGTGAACAAAACTGAGTTGGAGACTGGTTGCTCTTGCGAACAGCAGCCATGTCGTGCATTCTGTTCAGCGCGCAAGGACCACTCCTTGGGCATGTGGACTACCTTCGTCGTCTGGCTGTTGTACTAGTCATGATGTGGCACCTCGAGGGGACCGAAGGAACATCAGGTAAGAGCAACGTGCAAAGGGATGTCGGCTCGTAGTTTGTCGGTCCTTTTTCTGACATATAGTCCGCTCATAATCAAGCAATGCTTACCTCACACTTTTTCGGGTTCCGCTCATAATCAACCGATGCTTACCTCATCCTTTTCGCGTGCTGAGTGCTAAAAGTGACCAGGTTATGACACGAAGAAGGAAGCCAATCGCCGTTGGCAGTAGACTGGTAGTGCATGCAATTAGAAGTGCGAGCATCCTAATATCACTGTCCTTCTAAAATAACCAACCAACCAACCTCCGAGGTCACTACTGCTATAGCTATAGTAAAGTTACAGCGAAGTGAAAGTAACATTTATCTGTCGTACTGCCTGAATTACTTTCACCCGCATACCCTCGAAATAAATGGAGTTAAATGTTGTTTTTTTGGAAACTTAAAGCCGTCTGAGCGCATTTCTGGCTTAATGCTGCTTATGAAGATCAAAACTGATTAAAGAAAAGAGATATAGCCTGAGCAAAGATAAACCGCAGATCCCAACTGACCGAATATGGCGAAGGTTTAGAGAGGGGAGAGATATAACACCGGACTTTTTTCACCAACAAAGAGATCTTGGGTGACAGCTTGAACATCACTCTTATCCTTCCACCCATCCACTCACCCTCTCCGCCCAGAATGGGTGGATAAAAGAGACCTAAAATGGCTTACTTAAATACCACTTAAAGGGGGCCTAAAATGGCTTACCTAAATACTACTTAAATAAAGGAGGTATAAAATGGCTTACCCAAATACCACTTAAATAAAGGAGACTTAAAAGCGTCAACCTAAAATGCCACGTGGATAAAACATTTGTAACAGGTAGGCTACCCCGTCCCCTTTTATTTGGTGTGTCCTAGTTAGAAATGTCAACAAATGGCCTGCAGAGTATCATACCCGGGAAAGAGTTTGTCACCACCTCAGTGACAAGTGTAACATAGGCACAGAAACCTCTCTCCCTGAGAGGTAGGAGGGGCAGGAGAATTTTGGACAGCATGATTAAGTCTCCGATTACCATCCTCGAAGGCACCTATTTTCAGACTCCTAGCAAAAAGAATTAAGCCTTGAGCACCTCTTGTGAGTACCTTCATTGTAGCGTTTCTAAGACTCACGGACTGTCAGAGAGACACATAGGCCTATACACACATCTGCATACATGCATCCACGAGAACGGAGAAAAAGGAGAAAAGGAGAAGCAATGATCGAACAAAATCGATTCCAACTCTCGCCTCGTCCTTGTAATACTGCTATACTTAAAAAAAAAAGAATAAGCACAGATACGCCATCTAGAGGGTATTGTGCGGCGCAAGTAGTCATGCAGTACCATGCTTAACGGCTGGGTTTGTGGATCGATAGTGTAATCTGGAGAATACTCCCGCAAAGACCGGAAGATATTTTCATCCTTTTATATAGGTTAATAGTTCACAATCCCTCATTCCGTTTTCTGCGTAATAGTCGCTTTGGGATTCAAGAAGCAATCTAATCAACATTCTTTCCTTTCTCATTCGTTTTGTGTCTGGTCTATATTGCTAGCACATCCGCACTGATTTTTGTTTCAGTTTGCCGTCGACAGTGATAAGTATAACAACTTTCGCTATTTTTGGCAGTGGTGTTTAACAAACCTGTTTTTATTTATTTGTTTATTTGTATTTCCTGCAGTGTACTTTAACAACTATGCCCACTGTAACCAGAAGGAGGCGTTCTCCCTGCAAGAGGACAAGTTTACGGTGGAGGCTTTCTCAGCTACAGGTTCCATCCACGAGACGTTGTATTGCGAACTGACCTTCAAGTCACCCCCGGACACAGGGGTGTGTCTGACTTTCAACAAGCTGCACATTGTAGACTGTGGCGTCACGCTGCACATCTACCAGCGGTCGTCTGCTTCTGGCAAGGAATGGGTGAATACTATTCGATCCTGTGTTTATGGAAGCAAAACTTGACACGCGCGTACATGCAAACACGCACGTTGAATACATTTGCGAAATGTTGACCTGACATTACAGTCTTTGTCTTTCTGCCTGATTTGCAAGGATCGTAAAGTTGCTTCAGTTATCAAATAGTCCTGATCGAGTTCTTGAGAGTTTTAATTTACATTCTGGTTTTCTGTTTTCATGTCCGCAATCACCACTTTGTTTTCTTGGAAAATTGTGTTTTTTGGGGCTTCCTGTTCATCAGTTTGATGGTGTCAGTTTCGCCAGAGTTATACGTATATCAGATTTTTAAAATACTGGTCTCAAAAGGCGGAGCTTTGATGTTTTACGTCATCTATTATGTTATCTGTAGGATCTTTCCTAAGAAAATAAGTTGAAAAATGTATTTTAGTTCTAGCTATTGGTTGCATGCTCCATTTATTAGTAGATGATAACGTCCATATATATATATATGAGCGCTTTTTTCTTTTAGCGGAAGTTATCCTGTGACGATGGAAAGCCTTCAACGATGTGTACATCAGAACGTTATGTCACTCTCAAACTTGCCAAACGTAACCTGAATGAGAACATGAACTATGACCTCAACATTCTTGTGGAGAAAGGTAAAGCTACATCATATTTTAGTTTGGTATGTATCTAGAGTTTTTGTGACAGTAACTCCTATCTGAAACCGCAGTCGGGTCACCAAGGGTACATCAGTTCAAATGTGTCCACTTCTTCATTCAAACCTGCTGTCTTTGGTTCCGTGCATGGTCACAGTAAAGAAGCAAATAAACACGCGTAAAGATCGTATAATGGAAGGAGGGGGAACTTATGATTTGATGCATTTTGTGGGAAAATTACACAGGGAACTGCGCATGAGAAAATGCAGAGTTTCGATGAATGTATACCCAACACGTACTTGTGCAGGTAAACTGTTAGATTGCATAGATGATTATGTCGTGGTTTCCCAAGTCCAGTCGTTAAGCTAGGCCTCTTACAGTCCCGTGTACGTGTACTTTCAGTCTGGTCTGAGATTTTACGACCTGTAACTGCATGCATTCCACGCACCATCTCGATCAGCATTTCTACAGCCGTCCCATCTTCCTTACCATTAGTCTTCACTGTTCTCCGTGTTGCAGGCAGCAACCTGTCTGGCCAAGACGTGATTCTAGCGTCTTCCATCGGGCTTTTCGCCGGCATCATTGTCGGCGTTGTCGTCCTCATTGTCACACTGGCAGTCATCGTTCTGTGTTGCTGCTGCAAACCCTGCGAGACGCAGCGCCCACCCGGCTACACCCCTACCCAGGTCGTCACGGACGTCGCCACACAGAATCACCACGTGCAGCCCACAGGTATACAGTCATTTAAAGGTCCCCTCTAAATGATGTCCCCTGATTTTTTTGGGGTTGAGGCCCTCCACTCTTCTGTGGGCCAGGATCGTGAGAGCGGTGCCCATCTCCTCTCCCTCGGGTGAACTGAGAGAAGTGTGCTGCGGCACACAGGTTTCAAACCAGCCTGTGTCTGTGTCTGGCGGAGGCCTGTGATCTAACCACTCGGTCATCCGCCTCCTCATTCAGTTATCTGCACCATCCCGAGTACCCCAGCCCAAGCATTTGACAGCAGTTTGCAGGAATTTTTGCGCTGTGACTCATAATGGCGCATGGTTCCTTCCAGGTCTGGGGTGCATGACCGTTCACCTTTGTTCATTAGTCTTCGTATCCCGCCCTTCACCTGTGTATTTTACGTTTGCCTGTAAGAGTGAACAAGAAATATGGGCCCCATAATGCAACCCAGCCCAGCTTTATAAGATGCGTTATGTTTTATGTAAACTCTGTAAACACTCATGATACTATGTAACATCAGCTAGATGCTTGAAATTGTTGGCAGACTACTTTAGACTACCAGCCAGCATCCCACTACCCTGCAAGAAGGGTAAATTTATAATTTATAGTGTGCGAACTCTCTCCTCCCATGCAAACTAGCTAAATTTATTATTAAAAGTGGACCGACTCCCCCAGTCCCTTCCCCCCTATGAGGTGAGTTGTCCATTGGGGTCCAGTTCCAAGTTTGGTAACATCAGAATACCAGGATACAGTCCTGCATAGATTCTGTTAACGGCAGCTTTCATGACATTCTGGAAAGTATAACCTTGTGGCCCTATTTTCATTTCAGCTCCGCCAGCATCAGAGTTAGCAAGTGACGAGCACACCCCCCTGCAGTCTGGTTCTCTGTACCCATCATTGCCACAACCCTACCCTTTGTACAGAACTCCTGAGGCACCCCCACCCTACGCACCCCCACCCTATGAGCACCATCTGCAGACAGACTCGTACCCGACCAAAGTCTGATTGTCTGTATTCAAACAAAAGGAAGGAGAAACTTACTTTGGTTGAGAGGTCAGTTCCCACTACAGCTGCAACCGCAACTGCAAGGTCTCCCCATTGTGCAACTTACAGCCAAAACAAAGAACGCTGCGTAATGTGGAGGAAAACAAATGTAGAGGAAGGACAATGGATGAACTCAGATTTGGAGTGTGTTGCTGTTTCAGTGGGGTGCAGGTGACATATCTGAACGCCAGTACTTAAACTTACAAAGTGGTGCATTCCTTGCAAGATATTTGCCTTTTTCACCTGTGTGATGAAAATGTGAACACAATGAAAGAGTGATTTGTAGGAAGGCCAAATGGTACATTTCTAGCAAGGGGCCAACAGACTTGACATTTGATGTGGTGAAATTTTGACACTAAAGCTGACTTTGTAAAAAGTCCAAAGAGGTGCAAGTCTCTTGGGAAGATTGACATTTCCGAGAAGGCCAAAACTGTATAAATCTCACATTCTGAGAATTTCAGTGTTGTGCATATCTTGAAAGAAATCTTGAAGGCTCACATCATGCTCATAACTCCTCTCGGGGAAGAAGTCTCCATCATGTAGCTACACAGCTAACATCCAGTGTCGGAGAGAAATGTTCTTAATACCCTCCTCAATCACTTGCACATACTGAAACATGCATGTACACACACTGACATGCATGCATGGAAATACACATATACGCACATACATAAGTCACAGCATTCTGTGACCAGCATTGTGACGAATGTTCAATGTGTGCGAGCAGCCAAATTGCATCTGTTTAACATGTCTGCAGTGATATTGTCTTATAAACTTCATGTTCTATTTATATTATTTAAAAACTGCAATATTTACCTTTACTATTGTATTGCTCACATGCTTAGAGTAACCATGCAAGACAAGGACCAACAACACAAATCTGCCCATTGTAAAATGTCTGTATCTTTTTGTGGTTTAGAGGGTTTTGCACCACTACTAATCTGTATTTATTGTGATAAATTGTCCACACCAATATTGTTGAAATGCAAATTTGTTTTTGAGATGCAAGAAAACTGCATAATTTTCAGCGCTTTTGTGTTTAACATATACGTCTGTTTCCACAGTCTGCAAACTTCTTGGACAGCCTTTTGAAAACCTATTGCTTGGTTTCATAAATTAGAAACCAGAGAAACATGCAGGGACAAATATTCTGAAGCGCCTACTGATGGTACAAGATTTTCTATTTCTCAGCTTGAAGGCCTGTGAAAGTTTAATGCAGTGATCTGTCTGCAGGATAAAGACAGTGCAGTGTACATACTACCTGTATCTTATCCACTTCATATGTACAGAAGTAACTGCTAGGCTCCTCAGTGATAACGTTTGTTATAACAGTACCATTGGTGACAAAAAACCCCAACAGGATTTCTTTTTGCAAATTCATGCATTAGTGTCTTTAGTGATAGGTAAAATGACTGATTCTAATAAACAGGGGTTTTCTAAAAGTCAAAGAAAGTGCCCATTTTAGAAATGCTGCACAATTTTGAAGACTAAAAGAACAGCAACAGATGGAAGATTGAGACCAAGAAAAGAAAAATGAGTGATTGAAAGAGAAGGACCAACAGACGTAGGCAGTAAATTTTAGCACTTTTAAACACGCATTATCCCAGATTTTAAGGAATAAAATGTGATATATCTATTACATGTACATTGTGATAATTCAGCTAAATTTGATCTAGGCAGGGTGTTCTTACACACCTTTTTGATATACATGCATGACAGTGGAGGTTGTGTTTTTGTACATTGCTCACTTTGCAGCCATGAACCATACCTTTTTTCATAGAGCTCTGGGTAATTTTTAAGTTTGTGAGAGCAGTGTCCCACAGAATTTCGGTACCAGTGACACACATTTTCACCAAGACAGCAAGCGCTGTAGGTTTAGATCTCAAAACTGGGACACATAATCTACTTTATCTCTAGGTGGCAACTGATAATAGTATTTATTATAATAGCCAGAATTTTATAACAATGATACATATAGGACTGTTAGTAAGTGCTCCTATTTGAATGTGCTGTTCATATTCGTATTCAGCCTCCCTGAAATCTGAATATTCATAGTCAGCCATTCTAAAA
>SMGT01009668.1:272434-305639 GCA_004794575.1 Lanistes nyassanus
TTCATTTTCATTTTGCAAATTCATGCATTAGTGTCTTTAGTGATAGGTAAAATGACTGATTCTTATAAACAGGGGTTTTCTAACAGTCAAAGAAAGTGCCCATTTTAGAAATGCTGCACAATTTTGAAGACTAAAAGAACAGCAACAGATGGAAGATTGAGACCAAGAAAAGAAAAATGAGTGATTGAAAGAGAAGGATCAACAGACGTAGGCAGTAAATTTTAGCACTTTTAAACACGCATTATCCCAGATTTTAAGGAATAAAATGTGATATATCTATTACATGTACATTGTGATAATTCAGCGAAATTTGATCTAGGCAGGGTGTTCTTACACACCTTTTTGATATACATGCATGACACAGTGGAGGTTGTGTTTTTGTACATTGCTCACTTTGCAGCCATGAACCATAGCTTTTTTTCATAGAGCTCTGGGTAATTTTTAAGTTTGTGAGAGCAGTGTCCCACAGAATTTCGGTAGCAGTGACACACATTTTCACCAAGACAGCAAGCGCTGTAGGTTTAAATCTCAAAACTGGGACACATAATCTACTTTATCTCTAGGTGGCACCTGCTAGCAGGACCAACCAGAAGTTGAAACGGTTGTAACTGATAATAGTATTTATTATAATAGCCAGAACTTTATAACAATGATACATATAGGACTGTTAGTAAGTGCTCCTATTTGAATGTGCTGTTCATATTCGTATTCAGCCTCCCTGAAATCTGAATATTCATAGTCAGCCATTCTAAAATCTGAATACATGTATTCATATTCAGTCTCCCTAAAATCTGATTATTTATATTCAGCCTTCCTAAAATCTCAGTACATGTATTCACATTCAGCCTCTCTAAAATCTGAATATTTATATTCAGCCTTCCTAAAATCTGAGTATTCATGTTTCTCTGAATACTGAAAACATGGTGTTCGCCCAGTCTCAGTTCCTACTGCTTCCTTTTGGAAATGATCTTTGCTGCTGACACAGCATCAGTCAGGCAACTGAAGGGTGTTGTCTTCTTTGCAAATCAGTGACATCAAGGACTCCGAGGCCAGCAGACAGCGGGTTCATGCTCTTAGTGCACTGGATAATCTTGCACTAAGAATCATGCTTCCAGTCATTTATTCAAATTCACAATATATGTGTCACAGGCATGACTTATTGCTAAACAAATCGAGGCTATAATCTACAGTCATATCTGCAGCAGTCTCATGCTAATGCATTTGGATAACCAAGTCTCTGATAAGCTTTCGGACAATTTGGTGATACAGTGTATTAACTCTTTCAGTGATAGTAATGAAATCTTTCAACTCCTGCCTACAGTCACTAGAAAAGGTTGTTGCTTTGTGAATGTTAAAATACTTATTAAATGGGTTTTGTTACTCTATAATGCAGTTAAAACTGGTGAAGTACATTCTCAGTTCATTAATGGAATGCAAGGTAAAGTTCACTAGTTGTTCCACTGAATGCTTAAGGATCTACTTAAATAGGAAATTCAAGGCATCATATCATGTTACTGTTAGCATGAAACTCGCAGTTAAACGGCACAACAAATGTGTGTGCTTAATAAATATTTGCAGCTATTAAGAATCGCACATTGCAATTTAATATGTAGGTTTGTTGTATTTATTCTTGGTTCATTATTGTTGTTGGATGTTGCAATAAATATACAGTCTTTGAAATGTATGTGCTGCATTTATAATATATGTTGATCCTGTAGTGTTTTTGAGTCCAAAAAATACAGGAGGCAGGGGGGCAGATGCAATATATTTAATTTTTTTCAGCTGACATACAGCTTTAAAATTATGTAAAGCTCTGTAACTTCCACGGTGTTGTTAATTTATCAAGGTCTGTGGTACCTTGCCATGACAGTTGGCTGTTCTCTATGGCCATCATAATTTACTCATTTCAAAGCATACAGATCAAGCTTACGTTATGACAGTGTTTCAGATATTGTTTGCTGTTTGTGTTGACAAGGTGATTTGTTGTATGCAAAACATAAAGTGATAAATCTGTTTGCAAGCCTTTCAGAGTTTCACTGGTTTTAAGTCATAAACATGTTGAGAATGAATGGGTTACACTCACGGCGATGAAGAGGTTTGAAACAGGTGAGGTAAGGACCATGTGATGCACACACACACAGTCACACAAAAAATGAAAAGCAAAAGGAAATTAAGTTCCCACGAAAGAATACTAAAACCAGCAAAAGTAAAACATCCAGAACCCAGTCCTTAATAACAATCTTCAGAACAGAGTGCCATGATGAACAGAAATCCTACGTACGGAGGGGGAGAGAGAGAAAACGATGATCACGGTCAGACATTCGATTGTTTAGCGAAAGACTACTATGGATCTATAATCTTTGCTTTAGCTGTCTCTGTGAACGTTCGTCGGCAAGCCCTACTCCACAGACATTTTGCTTATCTCCCCTGTAACCAAGGGGTGAGCCTCGTTATGATGTTGTATAGGGTGGAGACTGCAGTGGACGCGAAAATAGGTATGGTTGATACCGATAATGTCTGTACTGCTCATTTTTTAGAGCTTCATACAACATTACTGATTCATCAAATATTCTGATTTGAACGCTTATGACAACGGTAAACTCAGTCTAACAAAGGGTTTTATTGTTGTGCAATCTGTGCATATTTCGCCACATTCCGTACGCGTTCATGCTTATGGGGTGCCATATGAGGGGAATGGGTGTAATGCTCATGGTTTATAAAGAATTAATTGCATTCTAACTATAGAACGCATTCTATAACTAAGAATTGATTCTGTAACTAAAGAATTGATTCTATAGTAAAGAATTGATTCTATAATTATAGAACGCATTCTATAACTAAAACTGACTCTATAGTAAAGAATTGATTCTATAATTTATTATAGAATGCATTCTGTAATTATAGAATCAATTCTTTAGCTAAACCATTGTTATTCTATAGTTATAGAATGCAATTCTTTATAAAAATGAGCATTATATCCATTCCCCTCTTGGCGCCCCATACACGTGGCATTAATTGATTAATCTGTGCCACGCCATCAGCATTCCATCCATTAGCTTATTTATGTCTTTCTTTGTGACACATCTTTCTCGCTCTCTCTCGAATGGAAAATACAACTCACGCAGGCACGACTCGACACAGATGCAAACTAAAGCATTATTTAAACATATACACCATGATGCAAATGCAATAATAAGTAAATTAATGAGCTATATATAGTATATTACTATATAACCGAAAAGCAGGGTTCTAGTATGATCATGAACGCAAACCATAATCTTTATGATGCTAAAGGAATATTATATTTGGCATAACAAGTCTGATAAAGTACAGTTTGATTTTTTTTTAGTAGTGATTTAAATTTTAGTCTAAAGTCTTTGAAATGCCTACAATGAAAAAGAAGGTTTATTTATCATCTAAAGATGTATGGCAGCTATCATTAAACACTTGCAGTTTTTTGAGAGTGAAAAAATGAACCTGCTCCCCTGGGAGAGGTATTTTTAAGCTCCATGTTTCTGAACTGTAAAGATGCATTGACCATCTCTGACCATCATAAAGTTGGAACCATGAGTTGGTAAACAGTTTTCGATCTTCCACAGAGTGCTGAAAATCTTAGCAACCCCTTGTTTGAATGAAGGAAGTACATAAAAACATTTT
The DNA here is from genome assembly GCA_004794575.1 of Lanistes nyassanus. Lineage (NCBI taxonomy): Eukaryota > Metazoa > Mollusca > Gastropoda > Architaenioglossa > Ampullariidae > Lanistes > Lanistes nyassanus. The sequence goes on from SMGT01009668.1 coordinate 276,092, forward strand.
AATCTCCCAACAAGAATCATGTCGGAATCTGTGGTGCAACACTCTGGTGGTGGTTCCTCTGTGGCCTCCGAGCACTCTGGGAAGAAATCACGTAAGTATGTCTTACCTGAGGCAGCTATAACTCAACATGGAATAGACAAGAAGGAACAGGTTACCATTAATAAAGAACAAATGAGGACAGACCGCTTAAATTATCGAAAGATAACTCCAACAAAGATACTGGCAGCGCTCAAACATAGCCGTATGCAGACGCATGTGCCCAAGGGAGCTTACCCAAACACGTAGCAAAGAGAGGGCCGAAAGAAAGGAACTTGGCAGATCTTTCTTTCGGCCCTCTCTTTGCTACGTGTTTGGGTACGGTAAGCTCCCTTGGGCACATGCGTCTGCATACAGCTATGTTTTGAGCGCTGGCAGTATCTTTGTTGGAGTTAACAGGTTACCAATTAAATGTGGACTTAATTAAATGGAAGAACTGGTTAGCTTAAGGTATAGTGGCTGTAACAACCACATTTTCATGTTTTCTGCAGTTGGTTTTGAACTTCCTGACCTAAATTTCAATCTTCAGTGAGCTTAGGCAGGATGCATTTCATCTGCATAGCAATTTTTAAGGTTGTGAATGCTATCCTAAAAATCTGTTGTAGGTCAGGAAAATCCCTCCCGCATGTCAGGCCGAGTGACATTTTCAGCTTTAGGCAAGTCCACATCCAGCACAGCGATGGTTACACTGGACAAGCTGATTCCCAGGGACAATCCATTTAAGATGCCGCCAGACAGCGATATCTTCATGCTCAGAGACAAAGAGAGGCAGAGAAAGAAGCAGGTTTATAGATTTTTTTAAAAAACTGCATCCATGGTGGGTGGGTCTCCTAATAGGGGTAATACACTTTCTTAAAAGAAATGGATGTAAGCAGCACAAAAGCGCTGGAAGAGCTCAGGCAAACCATGAAACAAGGTTTGTTGAATTCAAAGCAACAAGGAAAGAAACAGATGGTGGATTGTTGTATTGCAGGAAAAGATCAGGCAAAGAAAGCTGCATGTGCATGAGAAGACGACCCACAATTCTCAAATCAATTTTCGCACTGCTGCCATGATTCATCCTACTCAGTCAGACGAGGAGAAAGATGAGGAGGAATCTGACAAGGCTGTGGCAGTGAAGGATGACCCCCAGTTTACCATTGCTGTCACACGAGGTGAGTACTGTACAAATACTGTACATTTGTTACATGAGGTGAGTGTTGTACTATTGCTGCACATTTATCACATGAGGTGAGTGTTGTACTATTGCTGTACATTTGTCACACGAGGTGAGTGCTGTACCTTTGCTAGAAATTTGTCAAGTGAGGCAAGTGCTATACCATTGCTGTACATCTGTCACATGAGGTGAATGTTGTGTCATTGCTGTCACACGAGGTGAGTTATGTGCCATTAGTGTCATACAAGGTGAGTAGCGTAGCATTGCTGTAGTATACCTTTGCTGTTGTACAAGGTGAGTGCTGTACCATTGCTGTTGTACAAGGTGAGTGCTGTACCATTGCTGTTGTACAAGGTGAGTGCTGTACCATTGCTGTTGTCCAAGGTGAGTGCTGTACCATTGCTGTCCCACGAGGTGAGAAGTGGCTTTCTTATAACTCTCAAGTCTGAATGAAATCACCACATACACATTGCAGCATGCATCAGCAGTAGTTAATTTTATCATCTGTAACCGAATATCGCTGTCACGTGAGGTTTGTCATGGTCCATTTGCAAATTCCAGTCTTTATCTTGAGCCACCCTCAACACTTTTCAGCATGCATTATCAGCAATAAAGTCTTGTTTTTCGATGAAAACATGGTCTATTTTCAGATCGCCATGTTGAGAAGGAGTCTTTGGCAGAGTACATTTCCAAAAAGAGAGAAATGTTTCTAGTTCAGGTATTGTAATAACTTCAAGCTTCTCTTTACCTGTGGGCATATAGTTGTGGCAGGATGTGACATGACCTGCCTGGTAAGTTGGGGTATCTGAGAGATGCTGTGTGACTGAATCCTAGGGGAATGGGCAGTGGATTCACCTTTTAACCATGACTGTGAAGCCCCTGTCAGGGCAGATATTTTAGCACCATGCTACATTGGTGACAGTCATACATTCCATCAAGGTTCCAGTTAGAATTCAACACACTTGAATGATCTTCGTAAACTTATTAACTGCAAGATGATCTCTTCACATCCCCATCACTGACATTTGGCTAAATTACAGGTGGAATGCTGATGAACTATTGACTGACTTCAAAATGTGTATGAAAGAGATTGAAACCCCTTGCAAACAGTCTAAGATTCTGGTGACACTAAGGTATGATGTTGTTTGCCTCAGTACTCGCTGGGGGTCAAGCGAGATGAGATGCGCAAGCTGGAGGAAATAGCACAAGCTGAAGAACGGAAGCTGGAACTAGCGGAGCAGTTCCTGGAGGAAGATGCTGCCATGTTCGACGAGTTTCTGAAGGAGAATGACAAGAACTCAGTTGAAGCTATTAAAATGTTAGAAAAATAATTTGCACCACATTACTTGAGATGTTTTCTCCCTTCAGTAACTGGCAATGCTCATTTTCAAGCCCATTTCATAAAGGAATTGAGCAAGACATGTTCTGTGTGTGTATGGGGTTGGGTATTTTTTCAAACTTGTGGTTAGATGTAAGTACAGGGGCTCACAGGCTTGCATAGCATTTGCATGGATGCAAAATGTTGTAATGCAAAGCAACAGAGAAATGTGTGTGCATGAGATTAAGGGCTCAATGCAGATGTTATTTGCAGCAGACTTTGTATAGCAGTATGTTAACCCTGTCACTACAAACCTTGTGTGCTTTGTGTGTGCCAGAGCTGAAGCGGAGGCAAAACTGAAGATGGAGAAAGTTAACGAGATTAAAAAAATCAATGTTCAGATCATGTCCATCAAGTCTGAAATATCAAAATATGAAGAAACACTCAAGGAATATCAACAGTACAGACGTTTCCTTGAAAACCTTACACCCAAGGTTAGTATTTTTGGCACCTTCCGTTTGCTATTGCTTCAAGAAAAAGAAAATTTTTGGATGGCAAAGGAAGCATGTAAGGAATTGGGGAACAGTTACGGTGACTATTCATCCAGAGCATCGTGTGTTTGGCAATTAAGAAAGTTCTCTTGACTGTTTGGTTGGCGCTCCCAGTATACCCAAGTTGTGTGCTTTGTTGGCTGTGATGGGTAAAATTTAAAAGAAAACTAATTATGATTATTTAGATAGTTGAAGTCTACATGTTTTTGCATTCACATAACATATAGAATTATGTTCATTGCATGCATGCATGTCTGTATAAGTTCATGCGTGTACATGCATCCCCGAATGTGTGTTTATGTGCTTGAGTGCCTGACCATTGTTATGCCATGTATCTGTATCTGACTGTAAATCAAGGGCTAGCACTCCATGCTTTTAGTTTACTGGGTGTCTGGCACAGGAAGTCCAAGAAGAGAAAGAGCAACGGAGGAAACTGGCCAGGGCACAAAAGAAAAAGGAGCGAGAAAAGAACCCTGCTGCCAAGAGAACAGGATCAGATTTGGAGAGACAGCCCACGGGGGAGCTCAAGGGGGGAAAGAAAAAACTGGCCCCTTTAAAAGCACCTCCCAAGTCAGGAACAAGCTCCAAAACAAAGTACTCCCTACATTATGGCTTGCCTTGCACATAATGATGTACTTTCATGTGAACTTCCCCAATCCCCTGACGAGCAAGTGATTCTTTTCTTAGCTGAAACATAGACCACAGATGGAGGGAAAGTGGGGGTGGTTATGGATCATATTAATTAATAAAGCAACGCTCTTTGTTTTCCACTGAGAGAAGATCAGCACAGTTCTACCTAAAAGGATTACTGGTCTGTTTGATAAATTTTACAATGTTGAGTTCATTCTTGCCATATCTTTAAAAAACAAAATCACCAGCTTTGATCATTGCTAGACTTGCAGGCACCCACCAGACGGATGATGCCCAGAGTACAGCTTCTTTCTCAGACTCAGACAGTGATGAGGTAAGCAGGTGCACTTTGTCAAATACTTGTGAGTTAACATAGAATCTGGAATGATTAAATAGGATCCATAACATGTTATAGCAGAACCATTCCATTTTTGAGTAAACAATGCATTGATAACAAACTACCATCCATCTTACTACATGTACTTGTCACCTTGACCCAAAAGTATGATCATCAGGCGTCTCATGTGTTTTGTCTTCAGCTTATACAGAGGTACGTGTACCTGCACCTCATGTTATAATGAGCCTTAACTGGGGTTGTCAGAGGTGTGGTGTGCTTGCCTCAAAGCGATATACATGGATCTCATACTGAAAGTGTGCTTGCCAGATTTGTCATGTGTCATGTGTCATGTTGAGCAGGACCTGGAGCTGTACTTCAAAATCCCCCAACAGCTGCTGGATGTCTTCTCAGAACTGGAAGAGCAGAACCTGTCCCTCATCCAGAACAGCCAGGACACAGAAGAGACGCTGGAAGAGCTCAGGCAAACCATGAAACAGACTCGGGAAAAAATGTTGGTTGCATTCTGAAGCAGACATTTTTAGTCTTTTTTCCTCCTCTTCACTTCCAGCACAACTGCATTCACCAGCTGTACCATTATAAAACATTACAGACTGCTAATAAGAGTTTGATATTCTCCCATGAAGCCTGTGAAGATATGATGATACATGAAACATGGGTTCTGGATGAGCGAATCAAACATCTGTTGTTCTGGTGCCCGTGCAGGACCAAGGAGACCAAGATCTTGAAGGATCAGATTGAGAAACTTGAGAAGGCAATCCATGCAGAGGAGGAGAAGGCAGCGGAACTCAAAATAAGGGCAAAGTGAGCGTCAGCGTGTCTCTGGGTTTAGCCTAAAAGTTTCAGTTTTGTTGGACATTGGGGTTTGTATCTTTTTTGGTACCTTTGTGCTCGGTGGTACACTGTGCGTTGTTGTATGCGTACTTTAGGTATCCCCCCACCCCCAACAGAAATGTGTGGTTGGACTTTATTAGTTGGGCATTTTGTTACATCTGCAGGATGACTTGGAAATTCAGCTGATGAACGATTCCTAAAAGAGGACCTCATTATGGTGATGTGTGGGGGAGAACAGGGGTGATGTATGGAGGGAGATTAGGATGTGATAGGGATGGGCTGGGGGGAAGAGAGAATAAAAGGAAGGGATTTAGAGAGATTAGCAGAACTGGATGTCCAGAGGAAATGTAGTAGAAAGAGATGAATGGAAATGAGTAGCACAAAAAGGCATGCGGAAGGGGACTAAGAAGAGGGGATGTTTGGAAAGGGGCAACAGGAGGGGGTATAAGGGGAGAAACAGGAGAAAAGGTTGTGTGTGTGGGTGGGGGGGGTAACAGGAAGGGCATTAGGAAGAGGGGATGTTTGGAAAGGGGTAACAGGAGGGGGTATAAGGGGAGAAACAGGAGGAGATGGTGTGTGTGTGTGTGGGTATGGGGGGGGGGGGGGTAACAGGAAGGGGTGCATGGTGAAGGAATATCAAGAAGAATATCAAGAAGTAGGTGAAGAAAGTGCTTTCATTTGATCGGGTCGGATCTGATAACAGACTGCAATGTGTGTTGCAGGATGTTCAACTACGGAGAGTTCAAGGAAGAAGACCAGGAGAAGAGCCTGCAGCAGCTGAACAACAAAGTGGAGGAGGTGTACCGCAGCAGCATCGGCGACAATGAGGCCAACATCAGGTAGGTGGTGCTTGCATGCACTCGTACTGGCAAACCCCTGCTGCTGCCGTTGGCTGCGCTGTCAGCTTAACCTTTGACCTGCTTTTGAGCAAACAACCTCTGTGACCTCAAGCTTCTGTCCTTTGGTTTGGTTTGGATTTACTGCTTAACCACAAGCTGCAGACAAGGTGCATATCAGGACGGTGTTGGTGAGGCAAAGTTAACATAGGGCCACACTGGGACTGCTGTCGCAACACAGGCTTCAGTCCCACCCAGTCACATTATACTGACACGAGGCCAACCAGTCCTAGTACTGTTCCCTATGGTGTCAGGCATCTGGCAGGGCAGCTACTAGATTGTCAAGTTTTAAGTCTTGGGTATGACTTACCCAGGGTGTGACCCACCAATTTAACCTCCCGCCTTGGAAACAGATGCCTTAACTGTTAGACCACTGATGTGGTAAGATGCTGTCCTGGTGTGCAGTGCACAAATGCTTTTTTAAATATAAACTTATCATAACCTTGTGCTTATTTAATATTCTTTGCAGCATTGGAAAGAAGTAGACACATTCTGGGACTGATGCTTATTTTGCTTTGCTTTTCCTGTAAACAACTAAAAAAAAAAAACCCACCGTAAAACTTTTTCAACCCTTCATTTTTGTCACAGCTTTAGATGTGCTTGATTTCTCGTGCTTTCATTGTGCATTTGAACCATTTGAAACTATCTCACAGAGAATCATGAGCAGGAATGATTCGTGTACAAATAATTTCCATTTGACTGTCTTAGTTACAAATATAATTGCACTTCTTGCTTTAAGTAGAATATTCCTGAAACTGAAGGTAGAAATTTTGCACTGGACATTTATTGCTGTACGATAATGTGTGACCAAAGGGCCTTAACTACAGCCAAATGATATCCCCAAGAACACACGAACTGCAGTGTTTGACAGAGTTGCATTTTGCTCCTCTGTTAGGTTTCCAGCCAATCTTAATAATTCTTTGCCTCTGCTTTTACATCATTTCCTCATTCAAGTAGTCTAAAATAGTCAGCTGACATTTTGTACCTTCTGTTAATAACCATAAAGATGCTAAATCCTCATACGCCACCTGCGCAAACTTACCTGAAATAATTGGTGTGTTTACATGAAAATATTTTCCCTTGGAAACACTATAGACTCCTCTGCATAGAAGTCTTTTAACACATCACTAGAAAGTTTGTTCTTGCTAGGCTTTTTAAACGGAGGGATCTCTTTGCTTTATACCTTTTTCTAGAGGTTGAAACATTAGAGAGTAATGCAGTTACTCTGGTAGTTAATTTTGATCAAGCGAGCTAAACATTCTACCTACAGAATAGAGTAGCAAACCTTTTAGAAGTTTAGTTTGAAGCAACATAGCTTGCTTCATTAGTCTGTCCTGTAACACTGTATAGACTGACTTAGAATCTGACACATGAACGACTTTTACCCTGGCGCACAATAAAATCAATAGCAGGTCAGTTCGTTAAAGCAGACGGTGGACTTTGCGGCTGACTGCTGGGGTTTACTTGTACAAGTTGCAAGAGTCAGCGCATGCAAACACCACCTTCCTACGAGGTTGACTCCTTGTTACTTTTGTTTGTGAGGATGTTTGGTCTTTGCAAGATCAAGCTCAAGATTAAGAAAAGTTCTTTTAGAATTTGGATTCATAAAAGCAGAAAGTGTTAAAACAGGTTTACTGTTGCAAATAGAACTTTTGGACGAGGTTATATTATGCATGCTTCATGAAGATTCCTTGCAAATTATGCTTTACATGCATGTTCTTTTTTGCTTTGATGTTATTGACTGGTGATGGGTTTGTTGTGAAACTTACATAATTGACCTGTGTTTTAGCCATTTTATTATGTTGGTTCATGTGCTCTACCGTATGTGTTGTTTTTCTGCATTATAGCAAACCCTGTAAATGTCAAGATGTTAACTGCTGTCCAGTATATCTGCAGCCTTTCTTCTTGTTGCTAGGTAATGTGAGGTACCCCCTTAATTGCCATTGGGTACCTACCATTTCTATGCACACATCAGTTGAATCATTGTATTCCTCCCCCTTCCCCCCACTGCCAAGAAAAAAAGCAAGCTTTGTTCACTGTTCACTTGTTTTGGTGTTATACATGGAGCAGCAACTAAGGCTTTATCACAACGTTGCAGAGAAAATATGCATGGTGGACCCTAGGTTCTCGCTGTCCTTGTGGCAAGTGCTAACGTTTCTGCCACCTGGCCTCTGAACTTGAAATTACATGTAGAGGAATGCTGTCAGATGTGTGGATTACATAACTTGGCTAGGTTTGCCGTAAGGAATTAAACTTCGATGAAGTGAATAGCAAGAAAGCCCCACCTTTGTTCTGCATTTAACAGGCACCCGACCATGAACAAAACACCCCATTAGGATGCAATGACACAAACAGGGAAATAAAATGAGTTATTTGAGGGGGAGAGAGAGAGACGATGGTCTGCCAAGGCTGCTGGACAGGAAATAGGTCAGCAGCCTTGGGGAACCATCATCTTTCTCTTCTTCTGCTAAGCAACTTGTTTTACCTGTTTGAGTCATCCTGAAGAAGGGGTAGTGCCCCGAAATGTTGACTATTTTTGCTTGGTTACGTTTTGTTTTTCATAAGGTTTTTCTTGCAAATGTGATTGGTCAGAATGGTATACATTTGAAACAACAGGTCTTGGGGAAGTTTTATGCTCGTACCCAGTCAAAAACTCAAACACCATGTCAAGATCCTGCTGTTTCCCTGTTTTTAATGAGGAACCAGATCATGTTGCAGCAGCATGTCTGTGTAAATGTGGGAGACTTTTTTGTCTGTGAAGTACGCTGCAGATGTTGACCAACATAGAAAACCGACTGGAGGAACTGTTTGAGACTATTGAGACCATGCCACAAGACAGAGTGGAAGCCGCTGAGAAGGTGAGTTTATTCATGTGCTTTGTTTGCTCCAGCCCCTTGAATTTGTTGGCTTATGGCAGCCAGTTAACGTCTCAGGACTGGCAACTGTCATTTAAGGAATTTCTTACAGAAATGGTGGAGCCATGTGATACGTATGATTTTCTGTATTTATTCTAGACAATAAAATTTGGATGCTTTCCCTTCATTTGCACCTGTAGCAGTTTACTTGATCCACATTTATTTGGTGCGCTTGTGGTACAGTGCTTATATGGCAGTTTTCTGCTCCTGTTGAGAGACCCATGCTTTGAAACTCGAGTTCACCGTGCATCTTGGTGGGGTCAGGTGGAGCTCCAAAGGATTTTGATTATGATTGCGAACAAATGTTGATGTCATGACTGAAGCTCATCAACTTTTAAAATCCATTCATCCTTTTAAACTTTTCCCTTCCCTTTTATAGAGTGTGATCCCAACAGTGTCTGCTCCTCAAACTAAATAAAACTTTAAATAGGTAGAGATAAAAAACCTTGATATTTATCAGTTGTATGTTAACAAAAAAATCATTGGTTGTATTGATATAGACATGGTATCCACGAATCCATATGTTTTGGCATCAAGTCAAAGTTTCATTTTCTTAAATGCAAGCTATTAAATAAATGCCCTCAGTGGACCAAAAGCATGTGTGTGTATCCATGCACCAAATGAATGTTAGTTGATAGTTGCAGTAACACAGAAGCAGAATAAAAGCCCCATTGATGGGGGAAAATGCTGTAATTTATTTGGAAAAGCTTCTTTTTTGATGAATCAACAATTCTTACAGGCAAAAGAGAAGGAGCGTCGTCTGAAAATGCGAGAGGAGAAAATACTGCAGCAACGTCTGCATCAAGAAGAACGTGTGCGGCGAGCATTAGAACGAGCCAAGGCAGAGCCAAAGAAAAAGGTATTCTCTTAAATAGTCTTAAAGATTTTTTTTTTTTTGGTGGGGGGCGAGGGGTACCTCTACTTTCAACCTTGTAATTTGCTGGGTCCTGCTGTATTGCACTATTGATATGATGGGTTGTCTCCTCATTCCATTCACCCAATCACATCAGGCATCCTACACTGCGCGCCGTCGCTGCAGTCACAGCATTTTGGGGCGATTTGTTGCGATTTTACCGATTTTCGAAAATTGTTAAAAAAAAACCTATGAAAGTTAGAAACATAGTTTGAACGTTGTTGGAAAGATAAATTTAAGTGGAAAAAGCATTTTCGTACCTGAAATCCGTCTGTTGCTGACGGTGTGTGGAAGACTGTGTTGAATTACGTAACCAAAGTGTATGTGTTTATTGACACCAAACACTCGATCGTGTATTACAACCGTCTTCAGCACTTGTGATCCACACAAATGTAATCCATACAAATTTCGCGTTTTTCGAACATTTGTGACCAGACATTCGAAAATGGCGGCCGGTCATTTTTGCCCGCTCACGAGGTAGCACATTGTGAAGAGCACAGAACTCTGAAAACCTGTCTAGTTTGTGGTCTAAGGGAAGGAACTTTGTAGAGAAATGATTCTAAAATAGGAAAACATGAGTGACATCCCTTTCCAGTGAACCACTTTCGTGTTTTCAGTCGGCGCAAAATAGTGAACACAGCGCCGAAATCCAAGCGCAGTGATAACGCTACGGACATACACCGGCCACCACTTTGCTAGCGCTTTGATGCGCTCGAGTTAAAAATGTGTACTTTTTCGGCTGCTTAATTGACTTGTTGGTGCATGGCCACTGAAAAACTTAATTCTATCATTCAAAATTCTTGGTTGGTTTTCAGATACTGTAACTTGATTACATTCACCAGTCACTGAGTGGGGAGAGAGGATTTTGTCAGTGCATGTATAGACTGGATCAAATCAAAATGCCTTTCTTGGACAGTAGATGTAGGCATTCATATTCACTCTCTGTAGTAGAGGATGATCTCTGTTATTACATATATTGCTCTGGTTTCCTTCCCAGACTGGAAAGAAATTGATAGTCCGTTCAGAACCACCCCATCTGAAGAAGAAAGAAGATGATGGAGCAGACAAGGCCACCAGAGAGGAGGAGGAGCTGGCATATTATTTCCAATGGTAGACAGGGGAGAGTACTCATGTATTAGGATGGTGCATCCCAAGGTCACGAACTCAGCTTGGCGCAAGCTACCTACACTGAGTGCTCCTACCCCCATTGAGTGCTCCAAAGATGCCTCATAAAATCGACCATGACACTCTGCTAGGTGGGGATACGGGGAAAAGTAGTGAAATGAAGTCTAGGTTTGGAAAGGTTCTTTTGTGGGATTTGAGAACAACCATTGTAATATTGCAAGCCAAGACCAAATCTCTTGCATTTCTTTAGGTAATGTCTTGCCTTTGTGTCTTCAGTACTGTGTGTGAATGGTTTGTGCATCACATGTAAGATAGGAAGCTTCAACTGGTATTCACTACATGTACTGGGATGAGGAAAATGCTAGCTATAAAAGAAAGGTCACTCCAATCAGCTTTTTGCTTGTTTTCCTTGTTACATCTTGCTTATTTTTGCCGTAAAATAGATTTAAAGAAATGGAATAGCTTGAAGGCAAGGCATAAATGCTTCCAAAAGTACATATGGAATGTTTAAAACCCTCCATCTTAAAACAAGCGTTAGCCACACATGGTAACAAGTTATAAGTAGTAACTTAGAGTGAGGCATTTCTATATGCAGATGCTGTTGTATTTGCGTCTCTGGATAAATAAGACTGAATACCTTTTATTTACAAAACCCTTGGCATATCACGTGTATTTGTTTCACTGCTGCCTTTCCCAGACTTGTGCTTGAAATCTAGACAGTTCTTCAGATTCTTGCTGCCTCAAATGTCAGCATCAGATGAACTTAAATGATCAAACATCTTACTGTACAGCCTTCGTTTTTCTTGTGATCTTCAGAAAGCAGACCAGCAAAAAACAAAAGTGTCAACATCTGCTCATCTGTCCCAGGAAATGTCCACCAAAGTTACGGACTATGAGAAACTAACATTACATGTAATAGAAAGCAAACAATTTAGCTCTTTCTTATGGCAAAAACAAGCTGAGAGAAGATGCTGTTGCTGGATGTTCAAAACATTAAAACTCATAAAAAATCCCTTTCAAAACTGACCCCATGCATACAGGAGACGTTACCATCATGCTGCACATAAAATAATATGCGACAGTGAAAAATATTTGCCAAAAATAGTTTACAACTCTCCTCCATTATTCTCCCCAATTCCATTTCACAAAGACTTCTTAACCTGCAACTGAAGTTTGTCGCTTCTGACTGCTGAATGTTAATCCACAAAGTGGTCATGTTGCCACAGAAGGAAGAACCCAGTGCGAGTAAATTGATGATGACAGGAGTTGGCTGAATCTATTACTCTCTTTCAAACACTAACCTCTCTCCCCTTCTCATCCACACATGCAAGTGCACGTCCATAGGTCACATGCACTAAACAAACATCAACAGAGAAGACAAAAAGCATGAATAAATTTCATTCATCTGTATATTTTATTTTGTGAGTGTACAGTTTCTTTGTAATACTTCAGACAGCAGCCCACAACCACTGGATCATGCTTTCATCCCCCCTCCCCCCCAACACTCACACCACTTTCTCTTCTTTCACTACTAAAAGTTTGCACGGTGCATTTGTAACACACTTGGACTCTCAAGTTAATGATTAAAAAAAAGCTCTTTCAAGGTCAGAGCTTGCTTCCTTCTTTCCAGCAAGCATTGGCAAATCTTACAAATGCTGAACTCCGAGATCGCAACAGATATGTTCTATATATATAGAATGAAGAAAACAAGAGAACGAAAATAAAGGAGAAAAAAAATTTGAATGATTTGATGCACAAGGCAGATAAACACAATGACGGAGTTTATGTTAAGTAGCTCTGAATGCTAAGCTTTAAAAATAAAAACTCAAAAGATTTTCTAGATCTGCTGAAAAGTGACATTCTCCTGTCATGCAGAAATCCAGTAGAAATGCATAGCAATCTGGTGAACAACTGAGCACACTCGCCAACTCATCTGCACAATCACTACCCTGTTGCACCAGGTGCAAGCAACAGTGAACTCGATTCTGACGCCTAAGACATGCAACACATACAAGAGGTAGAATACAAACTCATGCTAAAGAACCATGCATGGCTGCCTGGTGTTGATGCTTGCAGTAGCAAACGTCTGTTGGGATAGCTACCTTCTCATTGCCCCTGCAGCATGATGCGGAAACAGCCCAAGACGGAGAGGTGCTACACTACAAGATTTTCACAGATCTCTTAATCATCTAAACCAGACATTTTAACACCAAAAGGTAAAGTACAACTCCCCTCGTCCCCTTTGGTCAAAAGAAAAAAAGGTTGAAACCCCTCTCCTCCACACTGTTGTGGTTCACAGATGGCAAAATGAAAATGGCTGATCTGTTCAGTGCATACAAGCTGGAGGAAACCTGATCCTCGTCTCCCAGGCCCAGAGAAGCAAACTGTCTTGGATGTGAAAGATTTCAGGTCTGTGATACAAGAACCCGTTTGTGCATAGTTCTGTTCACAACAAGCCAATCTGCATACTGACACAGCACAGTTTTCATGTATGCATTCTCAAATATGCATGCATGCACAGACACTACTTGAAATAAGAGTCTTAGCTTTTCACTTCTAGGTATTGGAAAAGAAATGAGAATTACTACTCCAAAGCCATACAACTGGCGAAAAAGACATCAACACTTTGCAACAGATCACAGACTGTTCTTTCAAAGTCTTCTCTCACTGGCAGTGTGAGTCATCACCAGGCCTTTATTCCGTCCATAAACAGTGCACAGGTTGATGACAAACAGGGCAACAGAGAGCAATGCTGATTGTCACAGTGTGCTGGGGTGCACAATAAAATGTGGGCCTTGTTGCATATAGTGCACTTAATGGGATATCTTTCGATGGAATCCATTTATTTACATTAACACAACCTCATGGCAGTTACCCCCTCCCCTCCCCCAACTCCTAAAGTGAATGCATCAGCTACAGGGCATTGACAAAATAGCTCCATCTTCACAAAGACCTTAGTGCTGCCACAACGGATGAATCTTCACTCTTGTACTTTCTAATAACCATTTTTATGATTAGCTAAGGCAATTTTAAATCTCAGATATGACCATCTTGTATGCGCACACGCACATGCACACACACACACATCTACAGCTGTCCATGCCAAGACAAGCAGGCCGACAGTGAGGCTAAAGTACCGTTATACAGTTATTGCTGTAGGGAAGGCTCGACATCAACTACCCAAAGAGTTTTGATCCTGAAACGCTGGTAAGCTGTAACAAGTGTAAAAATGGATATGGTAAAAACGATGATTCATGCCATGTACAGCTGTAACATAATGAATAAACAGTCTCAAAGATTAAAACTCAACATGACATAGGCAGCTGGTAAAGGCTTTCATTCTAAGTGGAAAACGAGCACTACACATGCTACCTTAGCAACACCCAATGACAGCGGCACTTGATAACCATCACACTTGACAACGTAAATCTTACGATCTATAATGAAGGCTGCAAAATGAATGACGCCCCCTATCTCAATGGGCCACTCTCGTCTCACCTTTTTCACCAGAAGATCACCACACGCAGGGTTAAGGAAGAACAGTACATTTGCTGCTAATCTCTGCACTTTGATTTTTCCCTGGAAGCTGATCCAGTGATTTCTGTACACTATACACATGATCATTAGAAAAATAAGATTTTTTCTGGTTATCCAGCACCTGGCATGGCACAAAAAGCAATGCAGACTTCTTCTTGAATGGTATGTACTTGTCCCCAATAACTAAAACATGAGTTGTTCTCCAAAGCTCAAGATTCATCACCTAGTACAAATATTGTAAAACTGTACACAGGACAGGAGAGTTGGCATTTGATTCATCACGCGTTTCAAATATTACATCCCCCACCCACCCCAATACTGTCAACCAGTTCAGATTTTGATGACATTTTTTAACCACACACACAGTTTATACAACTCAGATATCCACAATCTCTGTTGGAAAATCTCAGTTAAAAAGTCCTAACAGATAATTTATAAGTGTGTAAATATAAATCAAAAATCATCCTCAATTGTTTAAAAGAATAATGATGCCATTGCTCCAGCACGAATTCGATGACTGAAGCCACTTAAGGACGGCAGTGAACTAACAACTCACATCTCATCACAGACGTCGACTATACCAGTGCCTCCAGACTGATTCACTCACTGGGGACCACTCACAAAACATAAAAATCTGAATACTTCAAAATAGCTTCTACACAGCCACATACAGACACTACACAATTATGGAAGAAACTCCTGACGACAGATTAACCTAATTTTTAAATGATATGAGTGACAATTTAATATAAGGTAGTCTCACAGGGTATTATTTCTGGGCAGTTCAGTAAGTATACTGTACCCCCCATGGCTGCTGAAGTTTTGAAAAAAAAAATTCGGTGGTTAAGATAGGCAAGCCATGCAGCGAGACAGAATCTAACGTGAGCAAAACCATGCGGTTTACTCCTCTTGCTGAACAGGAGGAATACAAGATGCACACCATGGAAGCATTTGAAATTGTACAAGCCACAGGTAAAGGAAGCACTGCTGCACTGCCCCATGTTTCTTCCCTTGAACAGGTTATAAGCCAAGGAAGAAGCGCTTCAAGTTCCAAAGAAATGCAAACTGGGACCAAAATTACAGTGTGTTGTTTGATGGGCTGGTGTGCTTTATTGGCTGCACACAATACCATGAAGTCAATAAGCATGCAGGGCTGCTGGTAATCACTGTGGCCACATGCCGTCAAAGCTTCATCTTTACAGTCTACAGCTGCCTCTGGTTGTCGCAAATCTAGTTCCTCTTGGACCCACTGATGCAGCATGAAATATCGTTCCAATAAAATCCTCTGCAGTGCTGCAAAGACAACAATCACTGGGGCTTTGCTGCTGGGGGAAGCATTTTTCACCTTCATGCCACTTGTCCTCTCCAGACGGAACATTGCAATGTCTGCTTGCAAGTATTTCCATTGAATAACTGTGCAAGATGTGTTCCGTGCTGTCCAGTCCGACAATATTGGGAGCACTGCATCTACTTCCACTCCTGTAAGAATATTTGCAAGTCTTCTCATGAAACTGCCCAAGCACATACGCACAGCATGATGAAGCTCGCAGTCACCAGGGAAGAAGGTCCATCACAATTTGTAGTTTGCTACCTCGTTGCAAAATTCTGGATGACATCATGCACAAAGCTGTCAGTAGTTGTGAAAAGTTCGGCCATGGGGATAGCTGTGGAAGTAGTCATCGCGGTCTATCTGTCGTCGTCCAAGATGCGGTGAACTGTGTCCAATGGGACCATTGGACACGGGTGGAGGGTACCGACTCACAGGAGATGGAGTACCTTCTGGAAAAATTATGACAACATAAATTTGAAAAATAAGAATTTAGTTTCCAATTAACCGGTAGTTTTTGTTGGTCATTTTTTTTTGTTTGTTTTCTAGAGTAATGTTTGGGGGTCGTTTCATACACAAGTTTATTTTCCCACACACATAAACATGTTTATCAAGGAGAAGATAGACTTACCAAAGGTGGGTGGAGGTTTGCCAGTGCGCTTCATCAGCAGTCGAACCACATTTCCACCGCTTTGGATAATGTCAATAGCCTCCGTGTGGGTCATGGAATCAGTGGTGCGATTGTTGATCTCAAGTATCTGGTCTCCAACCTATGGATTGAAAATAAAAGTAACATTCATTTGTAAATATTACTGGAGAGGAAATCTTTCCAGCCATTTGTCAGTACCAAAGGGTTTTCAATCAGTTAAAATGACCACAACTCCTACTCTACCATTTTGGTTTCTACCATGAACCAGACATCACCAAGCAAGCCTTTTCTACATCTTGCTTAGCCAGCACACTCACTTTGAGCCTTCCATCCAGGTCAGCAGCCCCTCCCTCTGCAATGCGCAGGACAAATAAGGGCATGTTGTTGAACTCCCGCCCACCCCGGATTGAAAATCCGAAGCCTCTAGAACCTCGATGGAGATCGACAGTGTAGATCTCCCCTTCATCTGGACTCTTTGAAAAAAAAGAAGAAAAAAAGGCTAGGAATGCACGCGAACTATTTGCCACATTGACTTCATACATGTACCACTATTTGCACCAGTTTTAGAACTTCAGATTTTCACAGATGTGCTGTATACAACTGACACAGCCAAGCCCCCTCCCCAAATGCTGTAACCATTTCAGCATTTAAAAGAACAATAAAAAGGTAACAAACTTAAAAATTAATGGTGCACTGCAAATATAATTAAAAAAATCACAATTTTAAATGAAAATGAATAATTTTGTAACATTTTTAACTGTATAGCATGCCTCATGGTGCCCCCCCCCCCCCAAAAAAAAAGAGGCCATGGTCATGGATTATGACAATTTTAAAAGAGAAAAGTGCTGACAATTTTGGAGCCAGTTGGTGCAGTACACCTTAGTTGTTTATGTGTACCTGCTGGTTTTGAAATCTGGGTCTGCTGAAGTCACGTGACCTGTCTACTGTGCCTCCCAGGTTCACCCTGTAAAGAGCAGGAAAACACCTCAGGCTGTGGTGGTTTTGAAAAGAAGGCTTTCATAACAGCATCGTTAACATTGAAAAACTGTTTACTTGCATTTTATGTTTATGATATTCAAAATTATGATGATTTCTCCCTTCTCTCTTGCTTGCATGCGCACACAGGCACAGATGCACAAACCCATTAACCCCCTACCCCTCAACACATGCAGACTCAATGCTACCCAAGTGAAGAACGCCATGTTCTGATGCTTTAGTACTATGGTCTTACCTGTCCCAGGGTGGGTGGCCAGGTGAGAGGTCCAGCTTTCGTTGACCATCTTGGTCCCCTACTGCAGGGTAAGCCATAGCATTGACCATGGAACCTTGTGAACTCTGTTAACAAAGCAATTCGTTAGCCTCAATGAGGAACAGAAGCACAAAAAAAGGGCAACCTGCTCACATACTTCAAGGAAAAATGTATTTTTAAAATGTTTCTTCCGGTTCTTTTCCTTGAGGGCTGGAGGGTGGGAGAGTTGGTTTGACACATGGGAAAGGCTTATAACACTTGGAATTTGGTATATATATATATATAAAGTTTAGATCCATTGATACATATGCACATCTTGCCCCAGTCTCCTTCTCTCCAATACAAGCATTGCTCACTCCAAAACATACACTATAATACTTACTCGCTGTGAAGGGCTTGCAGTGCTGGATGTGTCATCTGGAATCAAAATAAATTAAAACCATTTATGCTTATCTGAAAATCTGTTCATCTGAATAAAAGCTTAACTGATAAAGACACGGAAAAAAATATATAATTCAGTGAGAAAGTTGCTGCTACCTGTTGCAGAAATAAAAAAGTTGAACTCTCCCTCCCCCACCCACCTAAAAAGCTTCATTTAAGAATCTAGATCCTGTAATATGAAAATGTTATAACAGCTTTCTTCATCCTAAACTCAACCCTTAAACAAATCACAAGTTTTGCTCTGCGAGGTGGGGTACCACGCATTACAAATTGCCCATTATTATTATTAAAAGGCCTTTTATAACTGGACAAATGTGAGTCCTTTGGAAGACAGGCATGTTCTGGAAACTAGGAAGCACATTCATTCAGCTCAGAAAAACTGTAGGAGTGCAGTGAAATAGGTGGGGAACTACCTGGAGGAGGACCTATGGTCAGGATTACGGACAGGCCAGACTCTTTGATAAGA
Source organism: Lanistes nyassanus (assembly GCA_004794575.1). NCBI lineage: Eukaryota > Metazoa > Mollusca > Gastropoda > Architaenioglossa > Ampullariidae > Lanistes > Lanistes nyassanus. Next base: position 294,490 of record SMGT01009668.1, read on the forward strand.
TTAACAATATCCTCATGATGCATGCGGGTGATGTCCATCCCATTCACTGCCATGATGCGATCACCGACGTGCAGTCGACCACATCGTTCTGCTGGGCTGTTTTCAAGAATTCGACCTATGGACAAATTAGCCACATAGTAAATGAAGAGGTGACTGTGTCACAATTATGAAGCAAACATGCTCATGCACTCAAAGTTTGCACTTTACACTAAGACAATTTCTATCCCAAAACACAATGGATTGAAAGACTTTACTAAAATTTATTTTTTGCCTTAAATAAAGGTTTTATTTCAGTGGTTGATGTTTTTCTAATTGTCTATCATGACCTATTCAAGTCTCATTGGAAGAAGTAAGAACAGGTTTCTACATGGGTTCTACATTTGCAAAACTGAAAGCATTAAACACTGGTTAGACAGGTACGACAAAATTTGCTGAACTTTAATCTGAACAGCGAAGTTATCTGAAGAATAAGCAGACTTACGGCAAATGTTTAAATCAACATCCTAAAGCTGTCTTGACAGGCAACACGTCTAAGGTGATTAACAATTTATGTCTGGGAAAAAACCCAGCAGGACTGAATTCTGAGGTCACACACAAACTCGTTCTGGGTTTTTTTTGGCGCAGCAGTAGCCTTCCAGTAGATGGAAGGGGGTAACAGTGAAGTCAAGGGACCTCACAAAATACTGCCACACATGCAGATACCAAAAGTCAGAGCCACACAAGGATAATGCGCAAAGGTGGGAGCTGGGGGCAGGGTAGGGAGTTGGGATGGAGAAACCAAAACATAACAAAATCATGCATTCTTTAAACAAAAAATATGCAGGCAGACTCCCTCCCCCCTTTTTTGTCCCAAATTTTAAGGCTTATTTAAATGACAGCGAGACAAAAGCAGAGACTTACACCATTGTTGGGGGAAAAAAAATGTAACCAGTATTTGTAGTCATAAAACGATTTGCCTTCTATTTTGTTTCGTTACATCTTGTTTGTGCACACGAAGAGTGAATAATAACCTCATTTAAATTAGGATAGAATTTTGCAAGTGGATTTCCTGCAGTCTGTAATTGAAAGTTAGGGGTATGTTGACTGCAACAGCTGCCAATTTCAGGGATATGCATTTTTTTGTCGCCATAGTTACAGCCTAAGGGAGAGCTTGGATCAAATGCCAGTTAACCACATACATGAACATGCTATAAAGTTACATCAAGGTTTAAACTCTTTCAGCACCCAGATGACAATGCTGGTGGTTGAAGGTTTGCATCTTGTGAACAGCAGAATGTTTTTGGTTCAGATTTTTGGATTTACATGTAGTACAGTTTACACCAAGGCCTAGCACTTGAAGAACACTTTGCACTCAGGTCAGTCTACAATTTACAGTCACTGATCTCAAAGTTTGCTTGCAGTAATATTCACAGAAATGTACACAAACTTGGACAGATGTTTATCTCATTTACCTCTAGACTCCCACAAAGATCACTTACCAATGAAGACATTTTCAAATTTCACCCACAGACATGTCAATACAAGCTACTAAGTAATTTCCACATGTAAGAACTAGAAATTAGTGCAACACAGAACTATCCTAGCACACCAGACATGGCGGACTCTTCAATATCTTGCAAATCCTGTACATCAAGTCACACACAGGTCCCAGCCACAAAAAGCCATCTAAAACTGCACAAAATGTAGATTTAACTCAAAGATACGTCTGATGCCAGTTGTCTTCAGTCAAGCCTCTCTTTACAAGTAAACTTGCCAGGAGCACCAGCTGTCAGTACAATCTGACCCTGTTAATGTGCATTAATCAGCAAACCATCCACAAGAACAAAACAGCAAAACAGTGTGAGTAGTCTGGAGGCAGGGTCTGACTGGTTTTAGGATTATTCTGCACACAGTGCACTGCAGGTGATGGGGGCCAGCAACAAACAAAAACCACCGGAAATTCGGCCACACAGGGCTCACCAATCCATGGGCACCCATGACCCTTTTCTTTGACTCTGACCTTTTGGTCGTTTCCATCTGAAATCCGCAACAAAGACCATCACTCTTCTCTCTGGTAATTTTACCAAATTTTTGATAAAAGGAAGTGAAAATGCCAACTGAATGCCAAGCCTGTGACGCACAATGTCTAAAGACTTTTGTAGGATGGGTGGAAGCCAATGCACAAATAATCATGTGATGATTAAACAAAGATTAAACTATCTTCTTGAATAAAAAAATCAAATTAAAAGGGAGAAAAAAGGGGAAAAAAAGAGCAACCCCTGTCCCATAATATTCCTGGCAACACAGAAATGTCTAGATTCTATTGTATTCTTTCAGTCATTTCCTCTTTCACTTCCCAAAGCTCTACACTACCACAAAACATGCCCGATTATCTTGAATCAAAGAAGCATTGCCTTAGTAAGTTTAAAAAAAAATCAGTGGAACATTTTAAGAATAATTCAATAAGCCATTGCTTTTAACTCCTTCAGAAAACAGCAGTAGAGTTTGAACAGTTCTGATGTTCCTTCTAACTACATCCACAAGATGACCAGCAAAACATTGCAGATCATGACGGAAAAATCAGCCTTGGAGCATGGAGGGCCTGTACAGCCCTGTATTTGCTTGAAGACATGTGGCCATGGCTGCTGTGGATAAAAATTCTCTTGTGCTGAAGGAGGCAGAAGAGGGAACAAGGGAAAAAGAAGTCACTTCACAGACCAAACGTTGCTCACCATTAAACAAAATATTGTGCCCTTCCTCCATGCAAGCAAAAGCAAAGGCACACACTAACCTGACAGTTTATACACGTGTGCAGGAAAAGGTGTTGATTATGAAGAAGAACAAAGGCCCCATTGGTTGTACGTACCTATAAACTCACCTAGGGTGGTGCCGGACTTCGTCACAGACGAAATAATTACAAAACCAAACCCTTCTGTCTCTCGTCGAGTCACAGTCACATCATACGGGTACTGAGCCCCTTGGCTGTTACTAGTAACGTCTGCAACAAAAGAGGAAATCTTCATGAACAACATTAGAAAGTCCATTTTAAATGTCACTCCATATTTTGCTAAATTTTTCACTCTACCCTATAACAAAAGAATGAGGTAGTTATTTGCCAAGGACAGAAGAAAAGATTTCTCACTTCTGTGTGCAAGGTCACTTTCAAATACAAACAAGGTTTCAATACCTCAAAGATATCTATCAGACATTCAGGACCTTACAAAGCTCTATTAGACATTCAGACGATGAACATCCTGCTGAATTTTTTCTCCAGTCAACAAGGCTTACAAAGCAAGATTTAAAAAATGGACACAATTATTCATGTCAGCACAAGCACACGCTGTCCAAATATACAGATTTTTGTTTTTATGCCCTGGCATACACATATACCTGGGATGATGGTAGTATAATATAACCCACCGACAGTAATAAGAATTCATTGATGCTAAAATTGCTAACAACATTTATGACAGCATAACAGGCAAATACAGGAGCATTGCACCAATACCACATGACACACACCATGGTAGGCATTAAGTCGGCGCCGTATGCCCAGAGTGACCTGGCCATTTAAGGCAGCATTGGTCATAAGCTGCACAACTCGATGGTGAGAAGAGTTCAGCACAGACTGGCCATCTACATGGATGATCTCATCTCCCTTTCGCAAACGCCCATCTAAATCTGCTGAACCGCCAGATACAATGTGCCCCACCGATACCTGGCACAAAAGACAGACAATCACTTCACTTACAGACAGCTGACAGAAAGACACAAGGCTCATTAAATCGGTACCTGCTGACACTGACAAAAATCTAAATACAGACTGATTTTGCCTATGAACAAAGGTCTGTGACTGCACAAGCTACATGTTGTGTTTCTTTTCCTGCTCAGTAACTGAACTGCCATGTTGAAACTTCTTATTTATTGGCATTTTGTGTCACTGCAAACAAGACATGCCTCAACATACACACACATACACACACAATTGTAGCGAGGGGAAAAATTCAATGTGACAGTCGCACAACACAACAATCACCTTACAATATAACTCTCTGAAAGTCTGAAGTAATAACTTTGCTGCATCCGCTGAAGAAGCATAAGCTGTTATAACCTGGCTGAAAATTTGGCACAAACAGAAAATATTTTGAAGTCCCTACAACCGCTGATGGCTGCCAAGATTATGTTTCAACGACTCCTTTGACACACATCAAGATAGTGCTCTGTTGTGGCACACAGCCTCCGAAAGGCAACAACAAACAGGCAACTCTAAGTGCTTATGGTCTGCGCAACTGGAAGCAGAACCATGTGAGTGCTCCTTTAACTCTGCTACTTTGTTCACAACTATCAAGTTCCTTGAGTTAAAAAACCAACTGGCAGACCCAAAGGCCATGCCTTGATGTGCACCCACCCCACTTCACTAAGCATTTCTATCTCACTGGTGAAGATTTGATGGTAAAAGGGGGGCAGTTCTGGTTTGTCTTTTTACTGGCACTTCTTGCTTTTAAAGCAAACCTTAAGCAATGTTTTCTAATCCCATGTTACGTACTTCTAAAGCTCAATTTTAACTGAATTTAATGATAAATTCTTTTTAGTTTTGCACGAATATTACGAATATTTTGATTATGCCTTCCTTCTCTTCGAGTGATAAATGGATTAGAAAAGACCTTTAACATGCCTCGCGTGTTTGTTTGCATGTGTTTGTTTCTTTGGTATGTGTGCGCATAGTAGGTGTGCATGTGTGTGCACAGATGCACAGTGTGTGTGCGTGAGGAATATGTATTTATGTGTATTGTCTGGATTTTTTCCCCAGAAGACAATAATACCTGATTGATGAAGTACCAAAAAAATCTTTCACTTTTATGTCTCAAAGATATAATACCTGCAAGATATTATTAAGTTCAAAGATCTCAAAAATCTCATCTATCACTGCTGGTTTGTGTCAAGTGCATCTGCTTTTAACGTTTTCTACCCTCTTAAAAAAACAGACAACTCAAAAGGAAAACCCAACAGGCCTCAAATTTACAACACAAGGTTGCCAAGCAGTTGCATCCTTTCTGCCTGAGGGAGGGAGGGAGGGAGGGAGGGAGGGAAAGAAAGCAGGGCAGCCAAGGAACCATGGATGGCTCACCCCTCTCCCCTCCTCATTCCAACAAGCATCTTCAGCAGGGCTGGGGCTGCCCCAATCTTTCATCTCCACATTCCCAGTGGCGCTGTGGGCTGCTGGCTGGCCCTGCCCAAGCTGAGCCCTATCAATGTGGGATAAGAGAAACACTGTGCCTGACAGGCGGCCAAACATCTTGGGTGCCAGGCCCCACAGACAACAGTCAGGGGCGCCAGTTTCGCCCCCAAACTCTCATCTTAAGAGGCTGTAAAGGTTATGGTCTCCACTTTGTTAGGGCCTAAAGGATTGTTGCTGTACTGTCTGCACCAAACTGCCTGTAACTTGCTAAAACTATTTTATCATGGGTGGTGGGAGATCATCTTCATTCAAATGCATGCAGTCTGGGAAATGTGACTGGAATTAAGATGGGCTTCTTCTGTGTACGTGTGTTTAAAGCTGTTGTCTTATGTCAAATTTTCTCCTTAAAAAAAACCACTGTAGCAAGTAAAGAAATACACTGTCATTTTATCCTTTTTGTCACCCTACACACAAATAGAAGGCACCGACCAGTTGGGAGAGGGCCATTAAAAAGATGATAAAACATTCTCCCATTCTGCCTCCTGCTAACATGCACATTTGCAGGCATGTGTGCATGCACTTAATCTCACAGTCATTCTTTACAACACATTGCTTCAATTAGATTGGGCTGATCCCAACTACATACCTGCGAACCTTCTTCTGTGCCGCCAATGATCCGGAAACCATAGCCGGACTCTTGCCGGTGTAGCTGTATGGTGAACTCCAAGGTGCCCCCTGCAGCTTCCTGATCCACGGGGCCGCGGCTCTGACTGCGCGGTGACTGCCCAGCTGACCCTGGCGGCGGGAGGGTGTAAGCACTCCCCGCTGCTCCCAACATGGCTCGTCGAGGCATGCGTGTCAAGTTGCTGGGTGTAGGATCTTGGGTCTCGAAGGACGTGCTCTGCCGGACAGGGTGACCTGCACCGCCCCGGGGAGAGTTCTGTCCAAAGGTCTGAGCCGAGGCCACCCCAACAGCACGTGCCAGCTCACCACCATAGCTACGGTTGAGAGAAGGGTTCTCGTACGAATCATAGCGGCGGCCAACAGGTGGCGAGCTGAAGTCATGCCAACCACGGCCGTAGTCAGATCGTCCGTATCGTCCGTACTCCATGCTGGGGTTGGGAGTGTACCGTCCACTAGCTCGCAGTTCACCTCCACCGTAGGTGTGTGATGTGGGCATGGGTGTCTTGCTGCGCATGTCCTGTGCTGTGGGCGTTTTTGGTCGATGAACTTCTGTCCTATAGTCTGGGCCAGGACCTCCACGAGCCATTATTTCTGGACCTGGCGTCCGACTTCGGAACTGACCTGGTTTTACGTCCCGTGCATATCCATACCCATACCCATATTTATCCCCATCCCCAGCATTCTGTCTACCATAGCCATGCCCATCACGATACTCTGGTCTGCTCCGAGAGTCCAGCTGAACATCATTGTGTCGGAAGGGATCAATTCGCGGCCCAGCTGGAGGTCGTGCCCTTTCATACAAGCTCTCAATGTTATTACCAGTGTCTGCATGAGAATTTTCATACTCATTTTCATGGTGTCCATGATCACTAGACACCACTTCTGGAAACTTGGACATGTGATTTTCGTCAGGTGACCTGGTCTCGTATATATCATAACCTGACCGGCTTCCATAGGCCGGCTTCCCCCGTATGTCAGAATGCATGACATACCCCTGCGACGTTGGTGTCTTTGGGCGATGATTCTGAGATGGTGTCTTTGGGCGCGACTCGATCCCAGAAGAGGTAGGGGTCTTGGGACGTATGTCACTATTCAAGCTTTTTCCAAGTGGCCTGGCACCATCAATGTCATCTGCATCTGCAAGGGCAGATAAACACAAGGCTCGACACAGCTGCATTTTACACAGGCCAACTTTTCTCAGGTTTCAGATCAATGCACTGGGTAACACTAAGTCACTTAAATATTCCAGAAAAAGGCATTAAAATAAACCTCTCAGAACGTGAAACATACATAAATGGTACTCGGGTATAGATATTCAGCAACAGAACGATTCAGCGTTAATCCCTCACTTGTCTGCAGCAGTTTCACAGCAAAGAATGTCACCGCTCCCCAGACGTCTATTCTAGAGAACTGACAGTCAAGAGTGCACCTGTCACTGAAACCAACATGACATCACTGCCCTAAAGACAACAGTCACCGCTTGTTGCACAGACTCCGGTGTGCTTTGTTCTCCCCTTTTGTTTGTGCGGTCCACAAGTAATGCGCCACACCCTCCACGGCTAATGAAAGCATGACAAATAGCTCCGAGTCAATTATTCCCATACACATGACATCACAGCATCAAACCTGCATGAACTTTTCGGCAATCCAAACATCTCCCAACACAGCTCCTGGATCAAGCAGTCTCCTGAGAATGTCGTATGACTGTACACTTCAAGTCTGCATACACGCAAATCCTATCCAATTTGACAATATTTCTCCAAAAAGCGTTTTCACCTAAAACATTGTTTCCGCCGCCTCTAGAATCAGACATTAGGGATGTCCTTTCTTTGTCTCCTTTAAAAAAAAAAATTCTTAAAACAATCCAATGTTCTAAATAGTCCGTGCCATCTTTTTTGATCTGCATTAAGAGTTCAGTAGCCTGGGATCTCAAACATTAGTAAATTTATGTGGAAACGGTTTGTCACTTCATTCAGCTTCCCCTTCCCACTAAAACTGGAACTGTTGTTGGCCACACATCAGATCCACTGCTCTCAATCTCTTGTCACATGCTGCCTTTGTGGGGAAGCGATCTGTTGCGACTACAGCAGTGACTGAGCACAAATCTGGAAGATGTTTTCCACCATCAGCAGAAAGTGGAAATTCCAAAAGACAACTATCTGGGCAGCCTGAAGTCCTGGCCAGGCAATGAATACAGCAGGTCATACTGCAAGTCTCCTCTGCACGGAAAGACTGTACGCCGCACGTACCCTGCACAAGCTGCTCGGGTGGCGGGAGAAAGGGCTGGATGGGGAGGCCTCGCGCTACTCGGGCGCTGGAACAAAGCAAGCAGGCTGCTGCTCACAGATCACGGTACAGCGGCTCTTCACGATGCACAGTGACGGCAACGGCACGGCGTGGGGGGGGGGGGGAGAGGAGGAGAGGAGAAGGAGATATCGCTACCTGCCGAGATTACACGTTACATCACTGGTCCCTCCACAGGCCTTTCCTGTCCTAATCATCAGCGACAGCTGCCTCGCTGGTTAGTCCTCCAGACGCCCCCCGTATGCTGCCAACACGCACACACGCGCGCGCGCGCACGTATGCATACACCCACTACGGTTGCCATTCTGACGGCCAGGTCTCCGACAGGTAATACACAACGCCTCGTGAGCCTGCTTCACGCGTTTTCAATTCTCTTTCTCTTGTAACATTTTTCTGTCACCCACCCCCTTCCCCATCAGTCCATTACGTATCCCCCTTCTACCCTCTCGCTAACCGACCCCGCACGCCTGACACAAGGCAAAGGAGCCAACAGGCACACAGACTGCAGACATCGTCTCTCCCCGGCAGCAAACCGCTTTTTATCTATTCGCGAACCTGCCGAGGGATCAGTGTACCTCCTGGCAGACCGGCAATATGATTGTGACGTGCACATCAAGCCCAGGCAACGCGCGAGTTTGATTTCTGTCGTCTTGAGAAAACACGACGCACTCATGCAGGGAATGGGGTGGGAGGGGATTAATATAAACAGCCCAGGTATCTCTCTGCAATCACTCCCATTCCCCAGCACCCCGACTACTTTAGAACAGTTCCTGAAGGACTAAAACCCCACAGAACCCCCCCCCCCACACACACACACACAGCCCCACTGCTAAATCAGTGCGAGTTGGAAGCACTGTCCCTCTATAATTACCTACTAGCCAACAACAGCTCCAATCCACAGTTCATGAGAAGTCCGATCTGTACAACAACCCAAAACAAGGAAGCTGCCTCTCAGGCAAGAAGCTCACGGTGTCGTTTTACAAAAGTATGGCCACAACATTGGTAAACGATTATTTGTTGTTGTTGTTGTTGCTGTTTTCTCTCCAGCTGTACCCCCCCCCCACTCTTATTTTTGGGTGGATGAGGGGTCAATCTGCTCATGCTGGGAGTAAATGAAACGGTGGTTCAATGTTACAACATGACCAGTTTGATAGATCAACGCATAACATCCAACGCAGGTGTTTGACTCGCCCTGTAAATGTTGGAGCAATGCCGCTGGAAAACTTCTGAAAACACTGTTATAACGTGCACAAAAATGATTTCCGCATAAAATCCACCGCAGAGTTTTTGAAGCAAACGTTAAAATATCACCAGATCAGTCTGCAAATTGCACAGCAATAAACATCCGAGCGCAAACTTACGCACGTCGAGGAAAGCACTCCACGGTTCCGATCTGGTCTTGGACGTCCCTCACTTTTCTTTACCGTCCTCGCTTGTGTCACGTCATCGGTTTTATACATCTGTCATCGTCCTTCCTCCCTAACCCTTTGTCTGACCCTTCCCCCCCCCCCCCCACACACACCCTTGCCACTTCGCCTTTCACCAGCCGGTCTCTAAGTGGAAACGAAGCCGTTTTTCAACCTCAGCGCTATCAGCAACAGAGGACAGTTCTCATCTGGTTCAGTCACAATAAGCCCTGCGTCAGGGACGTCTCGAAAGATGTGGAAAAATAGCTGATCAGCTGCGGACTGCTTCGCTTAAAGTTTTTAAGGCCGCTTCCCCCAGAACCACTCTCCCTCTCCCTTCAGCAAAGACGCTGCCTATTCAGGATGTGGGAAACTTTGAAGCAATTCAGAATGAATGTTGCTCGAAGCCTCCCCCCCCCCCCCCCCCAAAGAAACCCTAATCTGGAATATAATTCGATCATTATAACTGAACCTTAACTTCGTCTTTTTGCATTCCCTTCCCACATTTCCCAATAAGTGTGTTTCCATATTTAAAAGGAATTCCGCCCCCCACCCTACTGTCGCTTTTATAACCACTGTCATTACAAAAAGAGTGCTGCTGGTCATACAGAAAGTAGTGGCTAGAACTCCGCAGGTACCTGGGAAACGAAAGAGAGGCGCAGGGAGGCGCCATGGACTGCCCATTACCACACCTGACGCGAACTCCGGCTTTGATTAGCGTCACCACCCGACGACTGCTGTGAAATGACGCGTCACCAGTCTTCCTGTACTTCTGGGATTAAGCGTACAATCGGAATAGGGACAGGTGTGTGTGTGCGCGCGCACGCGCGCGCAGAAACAGAAGGGAAAATAAGCAGGAGAAACTTAACAACTTGTGCCAGATGCACGGCAAGCAGTGAGGTGCCTACCCTGTACCCATCAGTCACAGGTCCTGCGAGTTCCCAGTTCCCACACATCATCTGCTGAGGTGACGATGTTCAACCCAGCCTCTCCACCCGACGCCCCCTTTTCTTTCCACTCTCCTCGGAAAGAATATTTCTCTCGATGACGAATGGACAATCTCTCACTCTACCTTGTGGACAAAAGTCACACAGCAGATACCAATCGGGTTTTCTTCCTTCCCCTCTCTCTTCCCGCTCGCTATTTAGCAGCTGCTTGCGTACCTGTCCAGAGCCTGGCCGTGGTACAAGGTATCTGCCCAGCGCACTAGTGCCTAGGCATCCCACGGTGTGCAGTACTAGGACTGGTTGTCCCGGTGTCCGTATAACGTGACTGGGTGGGACTGAACCCTGTGTTGTGACACCAGTCCCACGTGTGGCAGCACGTTAACTTTTCTCAAGCAACACCGTCCCGATATGAAACTAGTTTGCGACATGGACGTTGAGAATCAAAACCCAACCATCCTTACATAGTTAAACAAATCCGCGTCCTTTCTCAACCCCCATGACCAACAGCAAAATTATCGAAACCAACATCCCCACTCGAGTGGAAACCAAGACCTACAGATAAGCAGCTCAAGAAGTGGCGGCAAAGGGAAAAGCGATGAGAAATTCGAAACCCAGGGATTGGGGGAAAGGAGTGGGGGGGGGGGGGGGGGG
>SMGT01009668.1:331032-367380 GCA_004794575.1 Lanistes nyassanus
TCTCTCTCTCTCTCTCACATACACACACAAACTCTGAAATCGGTGGCTTGAAAGTATTAATACTACAGATATACAAACAAGCGCCGTAAAGGAAAGAAAATGAATGTAGTCAACCAATGTTAGAAGCAACCAATCAAATTTTGTGTGCAAGTCTAAACCTGCATGCCCACAGGAACGACTTTGTGGCAGAACAGAATAACTAACGAAGCCTTAGATGCCGAGCTGCCACGAGCTCATAGCCGTTTCTCGCTGTACCTGCCCCGTTCAGTGACTAGTGAAAGAAAAGATACTTCTTCAATCTAACCCGCAGAGTTTCGGCTGAAGGGGTGGGGGTAAGAGCAAAAGCACGGAAATAAGATAGGAAGCAATGGAAATAATTCTGTAGTTGGGGTTTCATTGTCCGGAAAGAAAGTGTTTAACCTGTCTCTAGATTGCGCTATAGTAGCACCACGTGTCGTTAATGTAAACCACCTGCAAGCAGTGTGCTCCACAAGATCGTTTACAGAATGGTGCTCAGGGAAGAAAGGATGATAACTTTCCGTGCACACCTTGTCGGCATGTGCGGCAAATATGTCTACATCTCCCTGTAGCTGCTGAACTCGTCTGGTGCACTTGCACTCAATACTAGCTGCTACCGACTGCAACCCAGCGAATTGTTAGGGGCAATTTGTTTCCCTCAACACCTGCAGTCCTCCCTCCCCCGCCACCCAACAATCCACCCGTAATAGCTCCAGATTTTCGTTCTGTTATGAGCTACGAATACGTTTCACGCAAACTTTTGGAATGCATCTGAATGTCCGACCTTGAGATTGAGGCAGTAAAGAAATTTGATCTTCAGCAGTTCGTTCACGGCATACAAATCTCTTCCAATTATCGATATTTGAATGTACTCATTACTCCATTTTTCCTCACGCCCTTAGTGAAAGAAATGAATGTATACAAATAAATAAATCCCGAATCTATAACAAAGGAGGTAAAAAATGTACCAGACGGATAACATCTGTGTATAAAAAGGCATCTGAAGAACAGAAATGTGCGCGCGCGCACACTCTCATACAGTGAGGCTTTCAAGGGGAGAGCATCAGGCCTCACATCAGGAGAAAGACACCATGAGTTGTCACTTTCGACAGATAAAAGTCAAAACTTCCAAGCAAGCAACAATAGCTTGTTTTCTAGCTACAAGCTTATTCAGCCTTCAGCCAATTTTCATAGATACACAAAAGGCTGCACAAGACATTTTTCAAAATTTTCATTTCTTTGATTTTTAGAAACTCTGTGTTCTGTATAATTTGTAGTGATTACTGACTGGTTATAGTAATTTTATTAATAACAATAACGATATAAGACGACGCTATGAATTTGAACATTTCTTTTAACATCTGATTAGTTTCATTTTCAGTTCGGCGGAGAACAGACACATGCTTGGGACGGGAAGGGGAGAATGAAAGAGAGAAGGAGGAAAAGAAACAAACCACACAAAAAACGCAGGACGTTGAGAGGCCGAAAGGTGTTAACAGATATTTCACGAAGAAACGAAATTTTAAAAACGAAACGAAATTTTTATTCCAGTGAGGCCAAGCCCACTTCCGGAAGGGGGAAGTTATTTAGGTATTTCACGCAGGAAATCCTATAAAGCTATTCACAGATTTCGCAGAGGAAACCCTCCATCTCCCTGGAGACGCAGACAGGAGTACGGTAACAAAAGCTAGCATATATCTTACATGTACTGTGTACAGCAACCTGCCTGGGAGATGGATGAACTTGGTCTGGCACTTGCCGGCGGCGCAGTCGGTGCAGGAAGATCCCACCAAGTGGTACTCCGGCACGGGCCGACAAGCCGCAGGCCCGCCGGACTCCTGACCGGCCACCTCTGGCACTTTGCTGGTCTTCTCCACGTCAGCAGCACCGCGGCCTTTCAAGGCTGCTGTAGCGTGCACCAGCACCATCATCTTTTCAGCACGACGACAGCTGGTGCAGGTGAGAGGTCAGGTCGCACGTTCAGGAAAGAGTGCGTGACATCGACACATTCTACTTTTGCTTCGCAAGCCGTACTCCTCTTCGCTTTGGTCCCCCGCAAAGCCGCGTGGTCACGGCGCAGGCAGTCATTAATCCAGAAATCCAGCCCAGCGTAGGCCTAAGCGGAGCTAATATATCCGTCGCACACTGTGTTGTCTTTTCGCCTGCCACTGTCTCATACGTTGAAGTGCAGCAATAGCGCCGGCACGTCGAAAACGCTGACGCGCGTCATCACGTTGAAATACATGCCAACTGATCGGCACATAGACGCTTGTAGTCATGCACGCACAAACCACAAATATCTGGCACAATATTTCCCGTCTGTCTTCTGAAAACGGTTTCCTACGTGGCGTCCCGACCCAAAGCTTTCTTTAAAAGGTTTCAGCACTGTACACAGCTCTCCCTGTAAAACCTATTACTGACAAACTTGACGCCAAGCAAAGGATTTTTTTTAAAAAATTGTCTGTCCCCCATAGCTCGAAATACATCGCCGAAATTCGATTCAGAACATGGTGCAAATAACTCGGCTTTGGCTATAAGGCGATTTTAACCAGTTGTCTCTCGTGGTGCCACGTCTAAGTCTCGTGTTCTACACTTATCTCCAGAGCTACAGGTTTGTTCAGGTATCGCGTTTGGAGTCCGTGAAAGTGCCGATGAGGCGAAATTTATACACACACGGGAAGCAAGTGGCGCTAGGCAGTCGTTATCTTAAGTGCTCCGGCGTCACGACAGAGCTCTGAGGTATCGCATCCCCTCCCAGAATCACTTGCGTACCTAGCGCTCGGGAAGCTCCCCTCGGCCGTCAGGTGGTGATTTGTCCGAAGTCGCGCAGACGGGCACCAGCAAAGCCAAGCACAAATCGTGAGACTACGTCACCGCGGAGATTATCCTCTGCCGCCGCCGCCTCACCTCCTGGCTGATGATGTCACCTCGTGACCGGACTCCTGTAATGAATGCTACCAGACCCCTCTGGCAGACACAAGAGACCCCACGTGTTGGTAGAATTTAATTTTAAAAAAAAAGACGCGTACGCTTTCGGAACATCTCGTAGCAACCTTTTCTGCGAACACGGCTGTGTAGCCTTAAACTGCGTCACAAAACGTCGTCTACAGGAACTGTGCATTGTCAAAGCTCTGTTGGACAGGCGACAGACAGACATTTCGCAACAGGAGTGTCTCGGAGTAACCAAAGGCTTGTCCTATCTGGTGACGTCCCCGTGAAACTACCCGAACTTGACCGCGGCAAGCCCACGGTCTGCGAAGCAAGTCGCTGAGCTCCTTCCACAACAATCGAGTGCTGACGCGTGACGGTAGGTTGACATGGTCTACGGTTTCTGGACGTACGTGTCGCAGTTTGACAAGCCTGGAGTCGTTTTGCGCACCCGTTATCAAAACCTTCCCCGCGCGTCTTTCACGAGCTCAGCTTATCGTTTTTAATTAGTGTGGTGTGGAAACGGTGCCCAACAGCTGACAGGCACGAGCACGCGTGAAGGGGAGACAAACCGTAGAGTGCTAAAAAATGGTTCGCTTAAAACCCAGGAGCGCGTGCACGCCAGCCGGCCGGCCAGGATAAAATGAAACCGTTCCGTTCATTACAATATTCCTACAGCATCATCATCCCGTGCGTGAGACACAATCTGGCGGTTAGTCCAGTGTCACAGGAGGTCTAGAAGACTGACCACAGGTCAGCATACTTTTGATGTGTTATTACAGAGAACCATCTGCGGTGTTCGGCCGCTGTCCCAAGCAAACTGCCCCCGAGACTACGTCTTGTTCTGCAGTAACAGTCCTCCGCGGTGAGGGCACAGGCCTCGGAATCGACTCGGTGCTGTTTTGATGGAAGCAACTGAGCAACTTTCGTTGCGTTAAAACAAACGCACGTACTACAGACACTACAATGGCATGCTGTTTATTAACATCAAGTCAGCAACGAAGGGCATATCATGCCGGGGAATGAGCAGAGGGTGAGGAAGGGTGGGGAAGAGGAAGGGCGAAGAAACTGGAGCACTTTGACCCCCCTCACCCCCCCCCCCACACACACAAACACATACCAACAGTCAGCCCTGTAAACAGGTGCCAGATGCATAAGAAGTACGCGTGACGGAAACAAGATTCAAAGTTACGACCTTCTGTATTAGTACCAGGCGTTACTGCTACGCTACGGGCCGTCCCTGCACACCGTTTGTGCACATGCGCACGCGTGCACGCACACACACCTATATGACCCCGTCTAACAGACGTCTACATCAAGACAATGGACATCTCGCTTTTACCGTTTCTGTTGTTGCGACTTGTATTCTCCCTCACAAGAGAAATAGGAGTGATCGGTAATGAATCCCAAGTCCGGTTCGCAACCAGTTTCTCCAGCCCCGGCCCCACCCCCAACCCGTTACAAACAGGAAGACGTTTAATCATTCGCGTTGACTAGCAAGTCTGTGTCTACATTACTTTTGTCTGGTTGGCATTTGGTTTAGCTGTATCATGTCATGGGACCCGACTCAAAATCTCATCGCCTCCTTTTTTGCTTCTGTGGGCGTGTTCGCGTGTGTACTTGCGTATGTGGCAATATATGTCGAGTATGCGCCAGTGTATTAGAAAAACTGTGCGACACAAAACGAGTGTGCGTGTGTGTGTGTGTATGTGTGCGCGCCCGCGCGCGCATGTGGCCGCGGCCGCGCATGTGTACAAACGCTAAGATATATTACTCTGACCCTACCTAAAGCGCAGTGTTGACGTGCGATCTTCCATCATCAAGGTGCGCCGAGCTGTGGATTGACCAATAAACACGTCACCTGTCTTCCGTTCGCGCCTTACTAACTTGTCGACGGTGCGGGCTGCTGGCATGAAAGGTTGCATCACAGAGCACAGTTCAACTCTCCCGCTGTCTTTGTAGCACCTGATATCTTAATGAATCGGTCCACTCCTGACGCATAAAAATCTAGCCCTAAACCCACACTGTCCTAACCCCATCCAAAACCAAACACAAAATCCTAAAATGGCCTGTGACGAAAAAAGGTGAATAAGTCACACGAAGATCCAAACCAAGAACCTTCACAAATAAGGCAAGTACCACCAGACCAACCAGAATGCTTGTGTGAACAAAATTTATATAGTTTCTATTCTCACAACAGGAAGTCTTCTGCAAAGTTCTCTGAAGAAAACATATCAGCGGGCCGTCTTACAGCGGTCTTTCTCCCTGCCGTGTAAACAATAAACAGACACTTTTCTTTAGTTAGTTCACCTGCAAGAGGGGTAACTCCAAACCACCGTCCCGTTCCAAATAAAATGAATAAACCCGAAGTAGTAGAACATTCAGAAGACGCCCTTAGATCTTCGGACAATCGTCGAGAACTCAAAAAATAAATTTTCCTCTTACTCTGATCAATAATTGAAAAGCCATTTATATTTCATGTGTATCCTAATTGTTCTTAAACCATTCACAACTTGTCCAAAAGCATCACGATTGATGTCTTTTCTTCATTACAACAAAAGAATAAACCATAGGCGCACGAAAGACGCCTTTCCCTACCCCTGGCATTAAATCAACAACAAAAGCATTAAGATTTAACTTTTCTAAAATAACACTCTGGTCAGCAGACTGGGCAATATTCCAAAGATTTTTATATCGGTGGGTCTGGTGTAAACCCAGCCCCAGATGATGTATCCAAATTGGTTTCAACAAGATTTTCTCTCACACAAAACCTGATCGCAGAAAAAAATGTGTTTGGGGAGATGATGGAGGGGAGGGGGCGACGACACAGCCTCTTGTAACGCCTCCACCTCACAAACACACAAGCCTCTTTCCCCAGCAGAGCTTTCCAAACCTGCTTCAGACGCACTATTCAGTCTGTTTCACTCACCATGGTTATCTTCATTTCCATGGGAAAACAAAACGTAAGACACAATATGTTTGTGCGAGAAACAATTTGCACAGCACCTCTGACTTTCGGGAAAACCTAGCCATGCAAAACAACCCGGAGCTCTCACATCACTCTGACCTCATTCCAGGGGTCCCGCCAGCTTACATGAAACCTTTTCGCCGCCAAAACCCGCTTGTGTTTGCACTTTCTGAAGTAGAAACTTAGCGGCGCTCACTGCTGACGTCGAAATCAAATGCCACTGCCATTGAAACTGCTCCTAGTCAAACACGAGGAATGACTGCAGTAGACGAAAACTGACTAATCTTTTATAACGTTATCCACATCCTGAAAAGCATCACAGATTACACAGCAAGAAGACTGTCAGCAGAGTGACGACATCCCCATCCCGAAACGCGTGAAAAGATCCACAGCATCAAAGATCCAGGGATCTCGAAAGACTAAAAAAAAAAAAAAAAGCACCGAACATTACACCAAAAAAAAAAAAGACTGTCGGGAGAATTACGTCATCCACATCCGGAACGTGCATTCCGGAAATAGATCCACAGCAAAAATGACTGCAGGATGTGGGAAGATGAAGCGAAGAACCACACAATGAGGAGTTGGACAACGACGATGCATCGAGACGACTTGTCATCAGGGTGTCAGATCACGGACTGGCAACGTGTTCCTGGACGCAAGGTCCACAAATGCTGACGTTGCCGCGCGGTTTGCAACTTTTTCCCTGCTGACCCTGCAGCACAGCCAGCCCTGCGGCATCCGTCGGATGACTAAATCCGGTAGTCGTTGACGAACTCCAGACGCAGAAGCTGGCTGCCGCGAATCCGTCCTGGCCGGGAACAGGGAGTGGTCGAGCGTGTGATCTCCACAGCCTTAAACAGCAGCTACAACAGACAGCCCCACAGCCGGCCATGGCAAAACCACCCCATCTGCCCCAATCTCTTCCTGCACCTAATCGAATTCTCTCCCCTTTGATGGCCGTCTGCTAATCCTCGCACAGGAAGCCGGGAAGCGCGTAAAATAAAATTACCACCAAAAATTGCGAAACTCCTCAGAATCGACTGCTTTCCCTCATAGCAGCTCCGAAGTTTTAAATGGCACCTTCGTCCAGCGAACTGGCAGCAGAGGGCAAGCGGAGACGAAATCATAGACCGGCGAAATCAGTTCACTGTTGTTCATACAAAGCCGCTAATGCTGTGAAGTTATCGTTACGAGCAACTTTCATAGGTCCATTCTCAGAGATGAAAATAATATACTGCTGCTTAGCAGAAATCCTGAAAACTAACCGAACCATCGTCTCTGTGGTAACCACAGAAATCATCACGCGAAAAACGGTTCTGGGTGCCTTTTATCATGCCGGTCGCAGACTGCCGTCGAGGTTTCGTCTATCCAGCACCTCAGTGCTGTTCTCATACCGACGTTCGCCTGAAGCTCCCCAGTCTCTTGCATCTGTCACCTTTCGCCGTGCCTAGCTCTGCGTCTGTGAACACAGACACAATACAAACGTCCAGGAACGAGGAAGGGGGAAATTTAAAAAACCAACTGTGAGACCACGTGAAAAGCTTTCTCCAATGCCATAACCCTAGCCCCTCCTTCCCTCCCGCAGGGCTCTCTCTATGGCATTTTTCATCGTGCGTTTGTAGGGTGTGCAGCGAGTTAACAGAGAGAGAGAGAGATAGCGGGGTGCCTGACGCTGCCTCTTCATCAGAGTCGCACGTGTCGTCCGAAGCTTTGTAGCAGTAACAGCAGCAGTAGCATCCCGCTGCACGCAATCGCTCACGCAACGCCAGCAGAGGACGCCTCCAGCTACCCCCCTCACCCCGCGACACCCCCGTCTGTGCAGCAAAGCAAGGTGCAAGGGCAGGGCGGGGGCCTGAGGGCGAGACGGAACCGGGCTGTGTGTCCAGATGGGACGCGAAGTAGAGACGTCGAGAGGGGTGAGGCACATACCACAGCGCAACGCAGACCTTGTTTGAAGATGTCGAGGGCTGACGGTGCCCGAAAGCAGGGTTCTCTGCACACATGGGCAAAAGGCGTCAACCTTTGATGACGTCACCCCCTTCCAAAACGGCATCTTAAACGCAACATCTCTTTCCGTCAAAAATTTTTTTTTGGTTTCAACCCCAGAAGGCACGTCGTTCACACACCTCGCGCCGCACCCTACCCCCCCCCCCCCCCAGCTCTCCACTTCGTTCACTTACTCCCCCCCCCCCACTCCCCTCACAATCTGGCCCTCGACAGTTCTTTCTCCATCTTTTCTGGTGCAGGGCATGACATGACACTACTCGTCTTGTTCGCGTGGCCTACTTCCATCTGTCTACAATCGCGACGACGAAATGTGCACAGCACAAGGGATACAGCCAGTCGTCTTGACGCGACAGGCGCGTAGTTCTGACGTCACAACCTAGCGTCACGACACGCGCCTCTGACGCATCCTTGTTTGTCCCCACGGATACTTTACAGCCAGAGAAGTCTGTCTGTCGCCAGTTTCTCCGGAACCGCACGAAAAGTCGACTTGGTCAATGGTCACTCCGACACGCCGTGCGAGGGTCAAGATGGAGATGCCTTAGAATTTTGGGGGGAAAAAACTGGGACACAGCGCCAGAAATTTGAACCATATAGGGGCATCTTTGTGTTATATCAGATCTTACTTAAAACAGTTTCCTCTTTCTTTCAGTGTCATAAAACCCCTGTTAAAACAGGAATGACAGCGTTGGCATCTTCAATTTAAATTCAGCAGTAAGAAACTATGCACCGGCCTTAGTAACAGAGCAGTTACTTGCAACATGTTCCAGCAGCGCACGTGGCACCACAGTCTATTAAGTATACCTCTCAAACTTTTCTGCATCCCCCCGAAGGACGAAATCTGCAATCAAAGCCCTTTACAATGATCCGCCCATCTTGTGTAATTTTCAGATCTTGTTCAATGCGACGAGGATGTGTTCTCGTTCGTGTCCTAGTTCCAATCCAAGGCACATACGGCCACGTTCGGCGAACTAAAACATACGTCAGGTTAAGAAAGATCCTTTGTAAGGTCTTGCAACACCCCGGCTGCTAGATTGCACAGCTGGTTGCATATCTCCATCACTGACGTAAGTTGCTCGAAGAATACACAGGGCGTGTGACCGTCTTCCTCGCTTTTATTGACAATGCAGCTAATAGGAAGTTTATGCGATACAAACTTGGGACTGAGTTTTCGTTTGTTTTTAAACACAGTAAGCTGCTCGCAGTATCCGTCGCGTATTTTCCAGCGAATAATGAGGTCTGTTAAATACAGAAGGGGCATTCTCTCTCCTGGGAACTTCTCAAAGACAGACCGGTCTATTTCTCCAAAAACTTAAGTCCTTTTAGTACTTGTCTATTCTCCTCCCCCCACCCCCAAGAGTCAACGATGCACTGGGGGGGGGGGGAGAAGAGGCAGGGGGCGATCATTTGGGGCAGAGGCGGCATCTCCAGCTATTTACAGACCCAGCCTTTCAAAGCTACTTGCTGAGGTCAAAGCTATCGGGCTCAGCTTTGGATCCAGTAGACAAAGCCGTGCTGTCAGTGTCCTGTTAATGTAATCTGTGCGGGCCTACCTTATTTCCTCATAACAACTGACTGTATTCTAACCATCGCTTTAACCATGGTGCGTAAATAAATATGAACAAAAGTTTGTTTCATCTCAGGAAATAAACACTCCTCGAGAACTAACCGTCAACGTTTGTGAAAAGCCAAAGCGCGCGAGATAATTAATGCGCGATGCACTTTAGAGGGCAGCGATAACGTTTCTCACGTGCTATACGGGACTGATAAAACGTTCTTCTTTCTTCCCCTCTTCACGTGGCCGACAGCCATGATTATCCAAATGTTTAGCATAAAGGCGTCAGTGACAGACTGCAGGCAAGGAGGTAACAGTAAACCAAGAAGCAGTCGGAACTCCTAGCCCCACTTCACCACTATCCATTCAGTAGGACGTCGGAACTGTTTGGAAGCTTTTATTTCGATCAACCCGAACAGAACACAATTCAGAGATTTTTGTTTCCAAGCGTAGAAAAAAACCCTTGCTAAATATATGCACCTGCCATATTACAAACAATAACAATACAAATCAGTAACCAAGGAAGTGGTACCTCAGGGGTGCGACGTGGAGAGGGGATTACACTGGGCCTCTATGCGACCTTACTGAGAAACTGAACACTACTGTCAAATTCTGCATGAAGAACAAACTCTTTGTAGTTACTTGCCTCTCCACAACCCCCATGCCTTACATTGAAGGTATAGACCCTTCCTCCAAACGCCCACACTCCACATAATTGCAGTAGAAACGTAACCATTTCCTTGGCAGCGCTCACCATTGTCAACTGCCCAGTTTGCAAATGCAATGAATTAACAAGACACTGAGAAAGTGTGCAGAATGGTAGGTGGGAAAACTTTGGTCAGTTAAAAACAATGAGATGGTGATAGTATCAGAACTAGAGGTGTTTGCAGTCGGGCAAAGGATGCAAGAATCTCATGACTCTGGACTCTTCCCCAGCCCAGTCAAGTTATTTGGCTGCAGATGGGATCACACAATCATGTAAGCAGAAAGCACATAAACAGGTAGGCCATTTGTGCTTTTTCAATCATGACTCCCTAAATCTCAGAGTTCTGACATTCACTCATCCCTCTACCAATCAGTGTAGTGTGGAAAAGTGTGGAAATGATAGTTGATGAGTCTTGATTGGCTCTCTTCTTTCACCCATCAATTCCTATCCTGAGAATATTGGAAAAAATAAACTTGACAAATACTGCTGGTGCTATCACCGATCCTTTTAAAGTATTAACCAATGTCGTAATGCATCATTCTTTTTAGTCTCCTGTCCACACTCAAGTTCCTAAAGTCTGCATCCCTTCTCTCTATTTAACCACTACCACCTCCCCCCATATAGGATCCCCCCCCCCCCCACCAAAAAAAATGAATTAAGAAAAATCATACAATCTGTACCAAATATTACTTATAAAACATCTTTTCTGTTTGCCACACTGATCATCACTACAGGGAAAAAAAAGGTGGTGGTGGGGTGGGGTGGGGTGGGGGACTTGCATATATCTTCTTAAGCTTCGGGTGGGTTGCACTTGCAGAAACCTTCACATCTGTCCTTGTCCTTAGAGTGATTTAGGGTCAATGGAAGCCAAGTATTTTCTGTTTAGTGTTACACGTGGAAAGAACACACCAATGTCTGCACGGCCCAGTCCTGGAGTGGACAGAGCACAACAGCACAACCACTGTTTTCACCGATTAGCTAATGATCCTGCCAAGGTTACTTTGCAGCCTTCAGCATCACATTGTTGTAATGAGGTTAATGAACCAAACTCATGTCTTCAATCTATAATCATCAAAGATGAGGATGATGACAATGAGGAGGAGGAGGAGGAGGATGATAATGGAGGTGATGACTAAAAAGATAACTAAAAGGAGATAACTTAAAAAAAAAGTCTGAAAAAGATAAACAGAAATATGAGAAGGTTGAGGAGCAGAAAAAAAATTAATAAAAAGTGAAAAAAAAATCCTGTTACTTGGGGTTGGGATAGGAGAGAGGAGGTAAAGTTCAAGATGTACATGGGTACTGAGTGCCAGTGAAATTTTCTTATGTACTTCTGATTAAAAAAAAAAGTTCTGCTTCAAACTAAGAACTGCATAAGCTAGTGGTAAAATACTTTTTAAGCCATGAAGTGGACACCTTATGATACAGTGATATAGTGGCAGGCGGATCTCAGGACCAGCTGGCCTGGTACAGGTACTAAATTGCACCCACCCCTCCCCTCACCATGACCCATATGAAGCAAACTCAGACATCAGTGTGCCAACCTTAACAACAGAAACAACAAGTATGTTGGAAGACAAAAAAAAAACCCTTTCCCATCACCATCAACAACAACGGAGTGAAAAAAAAAATCTGTTTGTGATGCCAGCATACTCCTTCCTGATATATTTACCGACTGTGGATCAGTTTAGAACGGAAACCAACCGCATGCATCCCAGGCAGCGACAGGGTAATCAGAATTCCAGAAAAGATCCTGCTCTTCCTGAATTCCTTCCCAACCAGCACATCACAATGCTATGCACACCAACACGAATTCCACTTCTTGCAGCATGCAAAACAAAAAACCATGGAGTGTTTTTATCCATTGAAATATATATATATATATTTGTATATACCCATCTAAAGATAAAAAAAAAATCTAATCTACGCACAATTGAAAAAATATATGTGAATTATAAACACCTCTGCACTAACTCAAAACTTTGTGTGCCACTAGTTTTCTGAGTCTTCATATTTTGAATTCCTTTCCTCTCTCTTCATGGTGTGTTAACCTTGTAATATTTAATGTTATTTAACAATTCTAAAACCGCTTTTTCCTGCTATTGTGAATACATGACTGAATATTTTTTCCCCTCTCTGCCCATGTCTCTCCTCCCTACTTTTTTCCATGTTTCTCTCTCCCTCCATTTTGGATGTATTCAGATTGTATTCAGGATGTATTCCTGTTTCAGATTGGAATTCTTATTTACTTTTTTCTGATTTTGTCATTAAAGCATTTGAACCTTCAACCATCACAGACAGCTAAGTTTTAATATACACAATAGCATACAGTAAAAACTGATGTTTAGTTTAAATAATAATCATAAAAAGTGTGGGGGTAGGGTGGACACAAAGAAATGCAAATGAATAATATGTAACAATAACAATCAATAGGCTGCATCGAATCTAAGTGTTCTTATGAATAGAATGTGGTTTCTTTCTTGCAAGACAGAAATCCCAGCTGCAGCCTAAACGTCTTCTCAAAACTTCTGAAATGCAAGATGCAAGAGCTGGGAGTGGAAACGGGGGTAAAATCATTCACAACCTAGTCCCAATTACATTTTAGTTGACTGCAGCACTGGGCGGTTTTTCCAGTAGGCATAGGCAGGAAACTGCAGCCACACAAAAATCAAACTAACATCCATTCCTCAAATGGAAAAGCTTGTTATTTACCCCACAACCAGCAGAAACTATGCAGAAACAAATATATAATCGAACCAAGAGCATATGCGAGAACCTGGCCTCAAGCAGCAACAGAATTTTTAAGATGCAGGCATACAAGTCAAAGTGCTCAGGACAAATCACTATTAAAGGAAACAAAACAACACTCTGGTTTTGTTAGTGTAAGGAGATAAAGAGGTCCATCAAGATCACAAAATAAAAAGCAAATCTTTGCGCTTATTTCACGATGACTCAGGAAAAAAATACTGATTTAGTACATTTACAGTCTCTTCAATTTCCCTATAAACTCTACTTTAAAAGCTACCCCCATCCCTTCTTCTCCACTGGCACCTGAAAATGTCTGAGTAACCTGGTTCTGTAATCTGTTCAGTACAAACACCAAAACAGAGTTTGAGAAACTGCTCATCTAAAGGGCAAACAGAAAAACGGCATCCTTATCTGGCACCACATGCATTTGCAAGAACTGCAGCAAATGAAACATGGAATTTTTTAAACACAGGAATAGGATACAGTAAGATACCCATGGGATATGACACATAACAGGAGCCAACAGATTTTATGGAATCATGGAATTTATGGAACCATGAAGCCTTTTAAAAAAGAACAAATAAAGAGTTGTTTTATAAAATCAAAAGCCTGCAATTCTTTACAGCTAGGGGCATGCCTACACCTTTTAAAACTATCTTTCCCTTCATGCCTCCAGCAAGTCAGTTACTTTGGATGCAGATTTCTATAACTACAAGAGTTAATTTCATATCCAACACAACGAAGTAAACAAAAAATCCCGTCCACTTGAAGGCATCACAAATGGCACTAATACAACAATCTCATCGCTTCTCAGCTGATGTCCCAGTCTGCAGAACAAGCGCTTACTTTATCTTCTCCCACTTCCTGTCATAAAAACATGCACATAGAGCCAAGAAACAAGAGGGGACAAACAAAAGACATACACACAGCCCAGGGGAAGCAACTCACTGTTATCATGGGAATCCAGGGTCCCTTGCTTCTGCAGATGAATTAAGCGTGGATCTAGCCAGTGAGTCGATTCGTTGTTATGACTGCACAAGAAGGTATTTTTCCCCCTTTAAACGACCACTTTAACACTGAAATATTTCATATTTTATTGTGCCAGGTGACTAGCCAAGAATTTTGAAAACTTATAGTCAATTATTGGAGCAATAGATCTAGCAGCATAGAGGAACAAGGAAAAACAATGTGCCAAAGTATCAGCTTAAACAATTTTAATACCAGTTGTTCTAATCCTAATGTTGTATTTAATTGTATTTAAGATATTTAAAGATGCACAGTGGCCATCTCAAACTATGAAATAGGCTGGCTCTTCTGCTGTCAAAAAGCTATAAAAATAACAAATTTAAAACTGTGACTTGGCTATGAACATGTATACTCACTCAATGAAGTACGGATGCCCATCCTCAGTGAAGGCCATCTCCCAGTTCTGTGGCAATGGCCCCAGGTTGGAGGAGCTGTGAGCACGCTCCAGTGACTTTTTCCGAACGAATGGCTGCACATATTCATCTTCAAACACTTCAGGAGGCATCTCTGATCCACTGCGGGTCCTTTTCCTCTGGTGCAGTTCTGCTCCAGCCTTAGCTTGGCCACCAGGTAGCCCTATGGAATTGGAACGCCGAACCAAGGGCAGAGTGGGTTCTTTGGGAGGTTTTGGTGTACCATAATGATTACCTGAAACACAGAACAAGACACTGAATAATGTACCTGATAATTTACACATGAAAAAGGGGGCACAATATATGCATGCTGATATTACAGAAGCAATTCTCTTAAACAACTAAGAATAACTTTTACAATTTTTTACATAACACATATATACAGCTATTTGACGTTTTATTTAAACTCTGAAATTTAGTAACAGCATCCACATAAATAACATCTGATTTATGCTGTAAAAGTGAAGATTTATTAGCACAATGCAATACAACAGTTACACAGGTGATTCTTTCATGTCTGTTTGTTATTCTCCATTACGACTTATACTCAGATACTGTAATATTATAGTCATATTCAGACTATAAAAAGCTGCACTACGCAAAAAGAAAGCACTATGACAGGAAAAAAAACTTCAAGTCAATGTAACTCATTATATACCATCAAAGATTCCACTCTCCAGGAGTTCCCCACTCTTTTCAAGAACAGCAAACTCTTCTAAAGTCAGAAATGTGTAGTCCACACCATTAACTTCCCCTGGTCTTGGAGGCCGTGTTGTGCCTGCATACAGGACAAGATGGGTAGGCAAAAGCAGATCAGACATTTTCATCACAAAGCAAATTGTATGGAGACATTTGTAGGCACATTTAAGTAAACACAAATTTTGTGTGTGAAAGCACACTTGTGACTATGCATATGCATAACCAAGAACCGGTGACAGATTCAGTGGGAGGGGGAAGAAGAGAAGAGCTGTGAAAAAAAGAGTCTGCATGTGAGCTTCCTCTTTAGAAATACAAATCAAACTGTTTCTGAAGTGGTCCTCTCCCCCAGGCATAGTTGTATGTTACTGATGACATCACACAGCAAAATAATTCACTGTGCAGCTAGTTTTAAATTTGAAGTTAGCTCCCCTCCCAACCAAACTATAATCTCACCCAGCTTCTATTTTTTTTATTTGGTTTGGTTATGCTTTTGCATGCTTATGAAAAGGAACAAAAATGTCATCAAAGTGTTTTACTGGGGTGGGGGGTGGGGGGAGTTTAGGAAATACTTACATGGAACCGTTCGCATGTACAAATTATCTCGTATAGTCTGCTGCAGATCATGATCCACTGAGCCTTTTGGAAAACGGGTAGCCAAGTACTGTCTCAGGTCTTTGGTAAGTAAATCTGTCACAGGCATCCAAAAATAGGTCATTTTAGCATAGGCAAAATAGATATGTTTCAAGGTATCTGTGAATGTGAACATAAACTATCTTTTTAAAACAGTTATGACTAAGTGAGTGAGTAGTGGTGATACTTTCATGTTACGTCCACACCTCAGTGCTTCAAAATAGTCAAATATCGCTAGCGCAGTCTCAATATCAATGTAGGTCAACCCAAATACACCGTCATCAGGAAAACACCACATACTTGATACTATATATATACCATGAACTTAGTTAAAAACAAACCAGGTAATGCTATTTATTAAGAATACAAAGCAACATTTCAGACAACTCATTCTTTTATTTTCTGCAACCTCTCTGCATGACCTCAACACACTGAAATGATATTCTAGAAGCTCAAAACTTCAATGTGGTGCTGTACAAAGTGGTAGTAAAAACAGGCATGGAGAAGTATGAAAGTTTCTCGCTAGTCCATCACTACTGCAGTAGCTTTTGAAATTCAGCCCAGTGGCCTGGTCTCTCCCTCCCTCTCTCTCATTAACAGCAACTAGCCAAAAATAGTCCACAGGGCTAGTGATTTATGATCTGTAATGGCCTAGGAAGGCTTCTGGTGACTTGAGGCCACTTGACCTCCATATTTCCCCATCCCTGAAAAAACTATCTCAGTCAATCAGTGATGATGATGGGGGTGGGGGAAGGGAGATGGTTTTGCTTACACCAGGGTGGTGAGGGTGTACTTCTAATAATAGCGTTGAATTGCCAGGAATTTTTTTTTAAACTATTGGCTACAACTTTTTACGTATTAATAGTACTTTAGCAGTACTAGTACAAGAAGCAGATGCTGACTTCCTTTATTACTATTACAAAGCAACACGAGAAGCTGTCACTTGGAGCAAACAGCTGGGGCAGATGCATGCTGCAGACATTTGCCTGCCTTTTGATTTTCAGAAAACAGCTTTAAGCGCCCGAGTTACAGCAACTTAATGTCCTCTTCCGTTCACTCCTCTGGCATCTCAAGTGCAGCTGATGCCAGCTTCAAGTTCAGCAATTGCTATTGCTGAAGAAACATTACTTGATATTGCTAGTCTTAATAATGTGCAAATGTGGAAAAGTCTCAATAAATCAGATTCAAAACTGCACTGTTCATATGCCAATGAACTTAAATTTCAAGAACCAGATACAAAAATTTAAAAAGGTTTACATAAACAGGGCCATTCTTATGGAATAGTAAACATCTTGTCAATCCTTACAGAAAACAATAAAATATAATACTACATTACAACATTATGATTACATCAAAGACAATACATTATCTAATTCTCTAGAAACTGCAAGTGGAAGATATTTAAAATATTACCCAAAAAAGCCCCCAAACCCTCCCCAAAATACCACTAAAATCTTTTCTCTTTTTTTTTTGGGGGGGGGGGGGGAGAGTAGGAGATGCATCAAATTTAGCCACAGCTAAAGCAGCATTCCAAAAACTACCAGCCTGCTGTATATTTCTGGAAAAGAAAAACGGTAGTGTTTCTGGTACAGAACCAGAACCTTTGTTTGACTGCATAGTTTCCATGCACAAGGCCTGAACTATATGTCCCAAGAAGAGATCTTTCCTGAGATTTGCCACCAAGGCCTCTAGACTCTTTGTTCCACTTTCAACAGAAGTGAATTATCGAATGCTGAGAATACAAGCAAACAAGAAATGTGTGTTTCCTCACGAAATGATAAACTGCAGTGGGATCATATGCAATCCTATCAACTTCTCACAAAAATCACACATGAGGAAACACAGGGACTGCACTGTACTTTGTAGCATGTCAAAAAAGGGTGAAAGGGCAATAAATTTTTTTTCAAATCTCTCTTTTCTGTATCATAGATCATAAACACACTTGTACACACAACTAATATTACCTAGCACCAAAACCTATGCACGTGTACATCTCTCTGGTGTATAATCTGCTTCACATTCAGATTCTAAATATACATCTCAGTCCAAAGTATATTCTGCATGCAGTGTGGCTGTAGCTGTAATTAGAACAAATAATGAAAGACTACAGCGGAAAAAGGCATCTTGAACTACTGACACTGTGGATACATTAAACAAAGTGGTAGAATGAATGGAGAATGAACAAAGAACATTTTTTTCAATGCATTCTTTTCTAACAAACAAGTTTCAGCAGTATGCATTCTAAACATTGTGAGAAAAACTGAGCATTCTGCCCAAGGAGCTTGAAACTGCTGTTAAAATCTGTCTAGACTGTAGCCAAGCTCCCCTTGCCATCCCTATAAGTATAATTTATAAAAGCAAAGCCATGTGCGCTTTGGTTACGGGCCAAGAAACAGAATGCAAGAAACTGTTTCCTGCTTCTGCTCATTAACGTCTTAGCCTAAACTGCATTTACGTTCCTCACAATAATAGAAGATCCTTATGCTGCAGGTGCTGAGTATTTCCTGCATCATTCTCTTACTGCTTCAGAATCTTCTCCCTACCGCAGATCATTTTAAGCAACACCTTTGTTGGCTGACAGTAAACACTCTAATTTCCCAAACAGCACAGTGCAGGCAGGGTTTAGTAAAATGGCTGTACAGCTGAGTTACAGTGTTTGCCAAGTCAGGATGGGTTGATTGCAGCACAGTGATACTTAAGCATGAAGCATCTCACTGACAAACCATCTTTAAAAGATTATCCTGAGAGCACATTTAGTAAAGTTGTACAGCATGCTCAGTGCTGGACAAACATATAATTAATGTAAAGCTGTGTGCAGCCGCTTTGTTATGGGTGAAGGAGATCAGAACAAAAACCATGGAGTTTTATGTATTCTGAACAAAGCTGGCAAACAATACAAAATAAACTCTTTTAACTCTCTTGGTTTTTTCTTCTAATAAATGCAGAAATGTGTTCAAGAAAGCTCTTCAGTTTGCTGCAACAGACTTAACTAGGTGCTTGATTAAAAAAAAGTAAACTAAAAGCTTTAGGACTTTTAAGTTCTAGTTTTATATTTATAATATTGTGGCTGCATTCCTTGAGCTGTCACTGTCCTTCCATCTCAGAATTAAAAATGGTCACAAGTGACCTGAAACTTTAGAAACCCACTCAAGTGCTATGCACACAGCAAACAAAACCTCACAAATGCAGGCAACATGAGCAGATCATTTTACTCTAGACAGTGATTTTCTTTTGCTTCAGATGTGTAGGAGCTACAAAACGCCTTTGAGTTTGACCAACTACAGCGTTCACATATCCTTAAACCCATCCCACCACTTATGTTAAGTAAGATTAAAAGGAGTGCAACATGATAAATTGACATTGTCTGCCAAAGCTAAAAAGATCTTCTATCTCTTTATTTTACAACTGATTGCTTAGACAAATGAATGACATCTGTTAGTAAAATTACTTGGGTCAAGCCTGGATGCAATCCATCCCCATAAAAATTTGTAATATTTACACTAAGTATTATTTTAAAACTGAGCCACAACCCACCATTCCAAGATAACACTTTGCTATATTATCACCCATAAAAAAGCTGTCACATACATAAACTCCTGTATCAGTACTAATAAGCAATATAGTATCTCCTTAGTTAAAAGCCCTATTTATATAAGAAAAATTGCTTTAGATTCAGCTTCCCTTTACACATTGCTAGCCAGACGAGGGATTTTAGTAAAGCACAAAAAAAAAATGTGGATCTGCAAAATAATGAGTAAATAGCTGGACTATTACAGTGATAGTGA
The DNA here is from genome assembly GCA_004794575.1 of Lanistes nyassanus. Lineage (NCBI taxonomy): Eukaryota > Metazoa > Mollusca > Gastropoda > Architaenioglossa > Ampullariidae > Lanistes > Lanistes nyassanus. The sequence continues at coordinate 350,513 of SMGT01009668.1, forward strand.
TAACATGGTGTGAAACTGCTAATTAAAAGCAACTATTTTTTACGTACATAGTAACTTAGTCAACAGTTTTCTATGCTACAACCCCTTTACAAAGAAGCTGCTTGTTCTTTTCTGCGATAATTAATGACTCAGTACTGAGAATAAATGGGCAACGTTGCACATTATCAGCATTTACTCAAACTTACTCAAAATAACATCACCTTTCATATCAATAAACTTTGAAATAAATCAACGTATGCATCCTGGGTGAAGCTGAAAGTTACGTCTTTACTGCTGTAAATGACTGTGGACTTACGTTTGTCATGCTATTAGTTGTGTATGCTGAACGGACTTAACCATTATCTATGATTTAGAGAAACCCAAACATCTGTAATGACAACTCTTAAAAAAGCTGCTAACAGTTAACTACTTATAATGTTTCTGACAAAAAGACATGTATTATATCCACTGGATGGAGCGAAAGGCGGAAAGAGACAATAGTTTATACTATCTAATCTATAGCCAAAACGGTTAACATTGTACATGCGCAAACCCACGCACACGTGCCCACACACAGGGGTGGGGTGGGGAGGGGAGAAAGAGATGTTAGAAGTGACACAGTTAACTTCCTTCTTTTTTACTACGAGGAATTTAATCATTTAATGCCGAGATCACTGACTCACCTGGCCGTACTGTTTTGATCATCACTGGTGCACCATTCTGGCTGACCTGTTTAATCCACACAGTTGCATCTCGCAGCGTGTATCCCGATACTTTCTGCCCCTGTACTTCCAGCAGAATGTCCTCTGCATATAACTTCTCTCCATGGTATGAAATCTTATCGTGGTCTACGCTCTCCAAAATGACAAATTGTCCTGTATCTGCACCGCCTTTAAGAACGAGGCTCAAACTTTCCTCCTGGACGGCCGAGGCAACTGTCTCTTGAATTTGTTGACTCCAGTGTCGCGGTTCGCGTTTGGGTTTTGGGGGTGGACCCTTGAGTGGGGGTGGAAGTTTATTTCGTATCATGGTGATATTTCTGCATTTACATTTTCACTCAAAAGCGAAACAACTTCCTCTCTTGATATCTGCTGAAGAAAAAATTAACACGGCGCGGCTGGCGACACGCTTCACCCGCACCCCACAGCGGAGGCGGAGGGGTAGCAAAACGAACCCCTCAGACAGGTGCGCATGAATCAGGACTCTCCCAGACATCAGAACGGTGATTCTCGTACGCAACCCACATACATGGCCATCAGAGTAAATATTCCACAGTCAAGAAACTTGGCACAACCGGAAACACTTTCTCGATCGACAACAAAACATTCCTAGGAATGTGCGTTTGCTGTTTCAAACCGCTGCCATTCAATGCATAGGACTTTGCGCATGCGCATCAGGATTGCCAGCAGTGAGACGCATCCAGCCAGGCCGATGTCGTAAAATGACAGAGCGTACTAAGCCCATACGAGTAAAACTTTTTGCGTTTCCCAGCATCTTCACATATGCGTCAAAGAAAACACTGTTGAAAGAACAAAGGCTTTTGTTTTCATTTCCATGGAAGAACAAGCATAATTACTTTTTTTAGCTTTGAAGTTTATAAAATGTCTTTACCTCTGCGCATTGAGTTAAACTGTAATCAGTTACATGCAAATCTTCACGATTAAATTTGCCAGATCTCTCTGAAAACAATTCTCAATATATCTCAATCAGAGAATGGATCTGGCACATAAAGAAGAGTGTAATATAAACAGCAAAGATATCACAAGACGCATGGTTTGGGGGTGGAGCAGTTAACTACTCGTGCAACCAAATTAAAGAAGCAAAACGGTATCAGTACGGATGTTTTAAATATCAGAAGAAAAAGATCATTTACATAACACACAGAAATATTTCTTAGAGACGCACAGAGCAATTTATCCTGAAGCATAAATGACGCATAAAATATTATAATAGAGACGAAGCCCTCTGCTTAAATATATAGTAGTTAAAGTGGTGGTTATTAATTAAGATCGGGTACTGTAAGTGAAAAAGATCTTTCTAAACCCCTCGTTTGGCTATAGTATGACTGTACAAAGCAGAGCCGTGTACGGCGCTCCATGCAGTTGGCAATGGATGCATGTGCGTTCCCACATCATCAAATCGCTCAGTCGGTGGGGCACATCGTCACTTATTAACTTGCCATCACGAGCAGACCCCAGCCAGGCCGAGCGCAGACGTACCCTTGCCAAACTGCAGACAAAATATAGGCGCACGCGATTCGGCGTACAGCGTTCTATTAAAGGCTGTAATTTTTTCCTGAGAGAAAATGATTACATGTATCTGCAGATCGAGGCTACCACGCCAGGGGAGGAGCGTTGTGCATGGAAAGGCGTGGCACCCCAGATAGTCCCTGTGCCCGTGTACTGTTCCTCCCCTCCCCCTCCCCCATGCCTTCCGTCAATCGATCTCTCCTTTCCTTTCTCGTTTTGAACCTTCTCTTTTGCCCCGTCTGACCTACCCATCTCCCCGCCCAACCCCATTCTATCTTTATTCCTTACCTTTTTCTCTTTCTCCGTCTTCCTTCTCTCCCTCTTATCCCTCCCTCCCCACTCTTTCTCTCACCACAATCACCATCACCATTACCCCACCTCCTTTCTCCTTCGCTCGCTTTGTTCACCCGCATCCCTCTGTAAGTTATCTTACGCGCGAAGTGTGCATGAAATATGTTCTTGTGCGTTAAAAATCCACATTTATTATTATCTATATATATAAATCTCCCCTCTCCCTCTCTTCCTACCTGCGTCTGGCAGTTTTTCTGGTTTCGTTTTCTCAATAAAATCTTTTCTTTTGTTTTCGCTCGTATGTTTAGTAGGTGAGGGTTCGTTAAGATGTGGAAATATGACCTGTACTGTGTGTATACCTTTGATGTATAGGCGGAGTGCATCTGCGCATGCGCGGGTGCGGGTGCGGCTGGCGCAAGCCACCCGAAACCCACGAAGAGGTCAGGGAGGGCACGCACTGTGAAATGACTGCCTGTAAGCACGCGCTTCGGAATGACTGGCGACCATGGCGTTCCGGCCCCTCACGATCGTCTGCTATCGTCTGGCGTGCAGTCAGTGTTTATCAAATCAGGCATGGGGTTGGGGGGGGGGACTACTCCGATCACGCAAACTAGAACTTAGGCTGTGGCCGTATCGGGCAACTTTGTAATGAATAACCCAGCTGCCTTTTATTAACTTTTCGTCGCACCGGACTGGTTCCACTTCCCCATCCCCACTTCACATTTATTTACTTCTAATTAGGGCAAGGATGGTTGGATGGTGCTCTATGAATTCAGCAGCTGTGTGCGCTCATTGTAATACCAAACTGTTTCTAACACCGGCGCTTCCCTCCGTTTACGATGACATAAAATTATATATATATATATAGGATGTTCTTTGCTCGATGGTTGGTTGTATATTTGTTTCTCGTTCGTTTTAACTTTTTCGTTTGTTCTTTGGTTTCTTTTTTTTTTTTAGCACACGCACACATATGTTTGTGCAGCATATCTTTCTCCCTGCGTGATCGAATAGTACATTGTGATGGACGAGAACACTTTTCCATTACAGATCCTGATTTCCGCGATCTTTATTGTGACTGGCACTGCCCAGCTATGCTATGCCGCCTCCACGCGGAATTTACTCCCGCCCAAAGAAGAAAACTGCGTGTACCTTGCATAAACATCAAGCAGTTTAGTTCACTTTATTTAGAGGGAAAGTGCTTCCACCTAGCGCCTATCTGCCAGGCGAGAGGAAGGACGTTTGTGTGTGATGACAGCGAAGTCTGGCCTGGTATGTAGCAGTGCCAGCAGATGGTGGTTGTGGTTGTGCTTGTGTCCTGGCAGTGACGAGTCGTTATATCCCAGGTGGATCATGTCCCTTTTGGCCGGCGATATAATCTGCTCCTCACTCCGACGCCATGCTTCAGTCTCGCTGTACATGTTTTGCATTTCTTAGCTTTTTTTGTACAAAATTCTGTTCTATATTTCTTCACTTTTTTACCCCTTCCGTTTTACGACACCTACCCAAAACGCGCAGTTTCGCTTTTTGTTAAACGTACACGCACATATGTTGGGTAGTGCTATATGCACAGTGTAATTATTTCCCTTTCCGGTCCGTCCTATATATTGCTCACCAAGACTTCAGGACCTTCAAGCGCACTCTAAACGAAAATGCAGCGCAGAGCCAGACGTGTTACCAACGCCTCAGCGAGTGGCCGCCCCGATCGCCCCCCCTCCCCCTCCTCACCTATACCCTATTTACCTCACTCCCCTTTCTCCGGTCGACCATTTAAAACCTTCTGGAGTTCCGGAGATGAGAACAAAAAGCCGTACCACATGTCGACAGCACACACGGCCTGATATATCGCTGTGGACCGAGAAACCGCACTACAGACGAATGGAGTGAGAAAAGCGGGGAAGTGAAATTCAACCCTTATGGTGGCAGCAGCACCATCCCCTCATTTTTTTTTTGGGGGGGGGGAATTCGAAGAGGAGTCATATAGCCGATTTTTAAAAAAACAAGAAGCACTTAATGGGTTTATTTGAGCGCCTCATGGGCACGCTCTCGATTTAAGCTACCGACAGAGATTCACTGTTCAGCCCTATATTGAACCAGACCAGATCCTTCCGCGAGACAAAATAGATCCCATGTGCTGACAAAACCGGGGGAAAAATTAACAAATTCAGATGCACACACATCTGAATCACATCATTTCAACTTTAGGGGGAGCAAGCACTACCGTGTAGCTTTTAACTGCGTCTTGAAGCGTCGTCTAACGAGAATTTGTGCATTGTAACGGCTTCTTTTAAAACAATTTTCACGGTGTGAGGACACGGCAAGCAGACAGCAGAAATTCACCTCATCATGTCAGCATCTTCTGTCAGCTTGTTTCAGTTGCAACTCTCTGCTAGTCAAACGGTGGCCAGTTTTGTTGGTGATCGCTCGCCGATAATCATCCTCGTGTTTGCTAGAGGCGCACGCCAGATTCCCGCTGGCGTCAACAGTCGCTGTCGCAGAGCTCTCAGATCGTCCAGCTGGTTGGCTGGTTGTTTTTTTTAAAGGACAGTGCTTCCATCTGGAGCTGACTTCGCACTATGGGGGGATGGTGTCCTATTACTAATATATGCACTGAAAGAACCACCAGACAGATAGCTGCAGTAAGATGGCCAGTGCGGGGAGATGGCCGAATGGAGTTTGGACAATGTGGAACCTTTGGCACACCTGGATTCGAACCAGCAACCTTCCATCTGCTAGTCTGCAACTCTACCAACTGAGCTAACCAGGCCCCCGAAATCGTCCAGCTCAAGAGCCGGTTTCTTAAAGCCATGACCAGCCTATCCGCTGTATTTGGGAGGCCCGACAAAGGATGTCACACGGCATCAGGTTATTGTTGCCTTGCTAAGTGGATCTGTGGGATCCCTTGTAGGGCTTCTGTAGTCTCTCTGGGCTTCCCAACTGCGGTCAACTGGGCTGCCCGCGATATTCATGAAATCGGCCCCAGGTTACCGGAATCTGCACCTCGGGGATGTTCGATGTCTTTACGCATCTCTTCCTTGGTCGTTTCTAAGGAGCACGAGAGAGGGGGCATGTTCGCAGAAGATGCTTAATGATGACTGAAGAACCAATCTCACAATGGTCCCTACCTGTCTGCCCAGTTTCTGCTGTTTTGTTGTGTTTTTACTGCATGCAAGTCCTTATGTCCAGGTGTGAGTATGAAAAGGATGGTTGGATCCGAGTGTCTTTGCTTCCCTCCTCTTTCTGTAGAAGGTTTTGATGATCGTGTACCTTTCCTCATAAAATACTTTGATTCTTACCTTAAGCTCCTCATAAGAAAATTCGGGTTCTTTACTCCCCTCTCCCATTCAAACTCCCTTCATTATTTTGGCACTCTGGCTGCTATTTCCTTTCCATTGCTTGGATTCCACAGTGAGTTGGCATGGAATCCACTGCAGAACTTAAAAAAAAAAATTACCACCCCCTCAAAAAAAAACCAACAACAATAAACAAAACTCTTTGTGGACATGTGTGATGAACCCTACTCTTTTACTTCTTTGTTTTGAGAATTCTGAAGCCCAGTCAGCACTGGCAGTGGATCCGCTGTAATGACTATACAGGTGTAATAGCATATGCCATTTCTCATTTATCTTTCATATGATCTGTTCCTATGCATAGAGCTGTAGTTACTGCTCTGAGTTGGACGACTGTTCTTTAAGCGTGTGGCGTGATGGGCTGGGACTTACATATTTCTGTATGTAGTCAACTGTGCTGCGACAAACAGCTGTGCTACATAGGGCTCTACGCATGTGATCAAACTTCTTTGTCCTTAATCCGAAGGAACGCGCATACATTTGGGCACGCCAGCTGCACAACTTCGTTTGTTAAAGCGAACTTCGGTAAACGAAGCCAGAACTTGGCGGACTGTAGGAAAGGAAGCTAATTCTGGGCCAAGTATATGTGGAGTGCGTACTCTGTAAAGACAAGCGTCGCCTAGAATAACAGTAAAGACTTCAGGGATTTCATATTTTTTCCCGTTCTTTTCTTTTCTTCGGAAGAGGAAAGGATAAGGAATAAGAAGGTCGGGTGCATACCTGAGATGCACCTGCAAGGGGCAGTGGGAGTTTGATGTTCTACCCGTTTTGCACAAGAAAATAAGAAATAGCCAAGAAAGTACCTGAGGCAAAGAAGAACTGACAAGGAATCAGAATGAAAACAGCTCCAGAATGAGCAAAAGAATCCCCCCCCCCCTTGGCACAGTGTGGAGAAAAGCCCTTTCCGTCATGAGCCCCTGGCAGAACCCTCTTCGGCGTGCCAGGAAGCTTCCGCATATCGGGACCTTGAGGATTCCTTTCTTCAGTTCAACACCAGATCAAACATACAATAGCGTTTGTCTTCTGCTTTTCCGATAACACTTTCGATTCCTTCGTCCACTTCTGAACCACATAAATAAGCCAACCTAACACCTTGCCTCGGTTTACCCGCCCTTAAACGGCCAGCCGGTCAGTTAGCCAGCCGATCGGTCGCTCAGCCAGTCGCTCTGTCGGTCGGTCAGCCAGTCGCTCTGTCGGTCGGTCAGCCAGTCGGTCGGTCGGTCGGTCGGTCGGTCGGTCGGTCGGTCGGTCGGTCGGTCGGTCGGTCGGTCGGTCGGTCGGTCGGTCGGTCGGTCGGTCGGTCGGTCGTATGTATTTGTTAGGTTGCTTAAATCTGTCCGTCTGTTTTTTTAAAAAAATTATTTGCTTGTTTCCTGAGAGTAAAATTTCAGATATTAATTAAAAAGAATATGTAAGTCATTCCGCCTGCCAACAGTTGCCCCCTTTTCCCAGCCAGCATCTCATCGATTCTTGGTTAGAATGTTACATTCGAATGTGTGGTTTGCATTTGTTCATGTGGTCTAGAGGTCGTTGTGTCAGCCTGATATGGTGGTGAGCATGAGTAGTGAATAGTTTGATGGGGAAAGTTGGATAATTCTCCAGATGCAGAACTAGCAGTCTGCCAAAATAAGCACTGGTTCGATTCGCTTAGCTGCAAAGGGTGGCAACTTTAAGTAGGTGGTGTAAACACCAAAGGGCATGCCAAATTAAATTTTCGTTAGCGCTCGTTATGGCTCTCTCTTTCTCGTGACGTGAAGTGTGTGTGTGTGTGAAAGGAAGGGCGGGTGTGAGGTATGAGGTCTGGATGTCCCTCTTCTCGAAGTGGTGGTTGCGAAGATGGGTGATGGGGAGAGGAAAGGAAGAGTCAACCAACAGCGTACTTTTTTGTCCGCCCTCGTCACTTCTCATCGCTCTAAGCTGAAAACAGTCCCGTCACACGTAGATTCACTAGATGCGTTACGGGCGTGGGTTAGTTTGCACGAACATTCGTATCTGCACTTCTGCCCATAAGACCCGTCGTAAGAACCTTTCGCCCTGTGTATTTTACGTGGACATTTACCTATTATATATATATATATGAACACCTCTCGTGCAACCCAACCCTGAGCTTTTCTCGAGCGTCTGTCGAGAGAGAACACAGGCATAGTTCAGAGGCGAGTTGTTTCTGTGACCCCTGCTCATCTGCAGTTAGAAGCCTGCAAGCCAGTTAATGCCACTCGTCAGTGTTACGCTTGGAGTGACTTATTTCTTATCCTCTTCTCTAACAATCTTTATAGACTCGGTTCACCTTTTAATGGCCCTAACATTCACAGACTTTACATTGTTCAGCATAACAGACCTTTGTATTTATCTTTTTCAACAATACGGGTTACGTAGTCGTAAACAAAAGTGCCCGTCTTGTAGAGCCACACACTACAAATACGTTGAAAAAGAGGTGGTCGCTTATGTGGTGTAAAGGTTAGTGAAATATTTTTCTAAATTCGGCGGCGGCGGTGGCGGTGGCGGTGGCGGTGGCGGTGGTGGTGGTGGTGGTGGTGGTGGTGGTGGTGGTGGTGGTGGTACATTTTGAGCCCGAAAAGTGTGAACTCCCTGCTGCTGGCAAGAGTTAAAAAAGGCGGAATTTGACGGATAAAAGATAAAAGATAAAGCAATAAATTTAACTGATAGTAATTAAAAGTTAAAGTACAGATCTTTGGGGGGGGGGAACACTCGTCTATCGGGTAGCAGCTGTCATAACCGCTGTTTTAGGGTATGTTTCTAAAGATCCACCTTAGAGTGTAGCTGGGAACTGCAAATGCATCTTATAAAGACTTAGGCAACGTATGTATTCACAAGTACGATACTGGGATAAGTTGCATGTGATGGGAGCGTATATCTTCTCTTCACAAGTGCACTCAAGAGATGAATACAAAATACACAGAATGTACAACTCTTAAGACCTTTTTGTTGTGAGGTAATACGAAGGGTCACGGGGCAGGCACTTTGACCCCGGGCTAACCTCCTGTTCATATGTAAAGGTGTACAAAAAACACACAGGGCGAATAGGCCTTTCGACCATACTTATGACCGAAAAAGCAGCTACGAAAGCTCATGCAATCCAGCCCTGGGGTGACTTGCATGGGCATTCCTATTGCCTGTTTACACGTAACGGTGTATGTAAAATACACGGGTACGATTTCTCCTACGACCGGACAAGGAGCTACGAATGCTCATGCATGTTTTTACAAGAAAAGAGTTTATAGAGTTTTAATGTATTTGGTCGGCTCAAGTAGTATGGTGTCAGTGCGGTGCTGCGTTCAGCTGTAAATTTGTCACATAAGAAAATATAATGGAATTCATCACCTATGTCTTTTCTGTCACACAGCGTACATAATCGTTCATGCACATACATCGTACATAAGCGTTCAAAACGTGCACGAACAGGAGTGAGTACGGTCCCCACAGCTGAGTGAACGCTTTATTCGTCTTTTTGATTTTAAAAAAATCAGAGCACGAACTCCTTCGTTGACCCGTCTTTTAGTGAAAGAAAACTTTTGGGGGATTTTACCTTACATAAGTACAATGCTGATGAAAAGGGAAGGTGCAGTGAATGCACACAGACCCTTCGTAACTCAGAACGAGGCTAGCGTGTAAACTGGCACCTGATTACGAAGTGTGAAGGCCATTGTGCAGAGGATTAGAACTAAACTTGCAACGGGTTCCTTCCTTTGAAAAAGCTCCTCTAATACCCTCTAAGAATGGCGTTTCTGTCTGATAGAAGTGAGCGTGAGTGTGAATAACCGATACTTTGTTACATCGTGATAAGCAGTGCACTGTTCCAGAGGAGTAACGAAAGAAATCTGACAAGAAAAAAAGTATACACACTAGCAGACCTCATCTCCCAATAAACAATGCATTTCTGTTTCGTTTATCATTTAACGGCTCTCTTTCTGTCCTGCGCAGACTTCTCAAGCAATTTATTCATCCGTGAATGTGGACGTTCGCGCATTCCTCTTAAAACGAAGTAAATGACTCGCTGTTTGATTACCTGTACGGTTGGTATTCAATGCGCACTTCAGTTGAACTCACAACCATTTATTGTACCAAGCAGAGCCGGTTGACCTAGACAATGATCAGAAAAAGACTCACTAGAACTTAACCCATGCAGGTCTTCCTAGTTACCGAACTGATGTACAGGGTTTGAGAAATGTCAGCATGCACTATAACTATAAAGTCTTTTGAACGATCACGTGTGCAGTATTGCAAGGGTTTGGAAATTAACAAACTGTGTTGAAAAGCGTCAGAAACTAACATCAAATAGTCATAGAAATCAAACTAGCATATAGGCCCCCCCTCTCTCTCTCTGTGCGCGCACGTGCTCGCATACTGGTGTACAGTTACACCGAAATGCCTTGGAGACCAACAGCTAACGTTTAATGATTATAAAAATGCAGTTGATGTGACAAAACTTGAATCTGAAAAGTGATTATAATAACATGCAATCCATGCATTGCCGATAAAGATTATACGCAGTATATCTTGCGGAAATGCACATTTAAGGTCCAGTAATGAGCGAGGTAATTCCAGCCAAACTATAGCATACGGACAGTTACGGCTGCATGATTGGCAATTGTACCGTTCATCAGACAAGATTGCAGGAATAATTGCTACAATATTCTCTCTCGATATCCCCTTTCTTTTTCACATTCGCGCAAACGTGTGCACCACACACGCACATGCATATATGCACACACGCAGAAACGCAAAGCTCAGGAACGCTTATGTGAATATGCATTACATATCACGCATTCATAGATATATGCTACAGGCACTGGCGTATCCTGTGCAAACGCATGCGTGTTAACCGATCAACAAGCGTGTTTGAATGTACATGCTCTTTCACTGTGTCATGCGCATTTACGAACACACGCCCACATGCACCGCAATAAACTGTGAACACGTTCAGTACTCGAACGCTCACTCACACAAACACGTACGCGCCACATCCACGTACGCAGACACATGAATGATAGAGAGGGAAGGAGGGAGAAAGAGATGGGGAGGGAGGGAGGGTCGAAGGAGTGGGAGAGAGTGTCATACCCATGTCATTTCCTCTTCGCGTTTGACCATGAGGCCACATGGTGACCACAGCCCCTCATCGCATTTCGTTCTCCTGGCTTGTTGGCACGTACATCGATGATTTTTTTAAACGAAATATGGGCGTAGGAGGTTTAAACACGGCGCACGTCTGGGTGTAAGATGTATACCCATCCTCTCATGCCCGCAGTCTTTAACTTAACAGGCAGTGGTTGAGGCTCAAGTTGTCGCAAGTAAGTCACGGATGTTTTCCTGGCTTTTTCCCCCGCGCACGTATAGAAAGGGGGTGTCGTTTCTGAACAAAAACAAACAAGCAAGAAAAAAAATCAAAGCAAAAAGACTTAGTAAAACGCAAAAGTCAAGGACAAGCAATTGTCGCTAGATGGTTCCACCGCACGTAAATAGGGTTTATGCGAAAAGGAAGAGTATTTGTTATCTGGAGGGACAATTAGAGTGTCGGTACATAAACGTAAATACATGCAAACCTACATATTAGCACACTAAATACACATACAACTCCCCAGCATACATGTAATAACGTACACACATTATCAGTACTAGATTCTATAAGCAAGACATACACGGGATCATAAATAGCTATCCGCCATCACCATCCCCCAATAAAAAACACACACGTACACGTACACGTGCACACGCACGCACGCATATAAACCACCTTTGATTACGTGAACTGCTGAAGTTCACACTCAAGCACATACAGCTTCGCAATAAAAAAGAAAAAAAAATGTGTGTGTGTGTGGGGGGGTGGATGGGTGGGGGTAAATTTCTGCAAAATGTTGCCTCGTCTTAAACTCTTTAGTGTCTTTTGGCGTTTTCACGTGAACCAGTAACACCATTTATACATCTTTTTTTCTAGACTCAAAAAGGAAAAAAAGGATGAAACTATCAGCAACAGCACATCCCTCGAGCACAACTTGTTTTGCCACGTTTGTGCAGGTGTTTATGTGTATGATTCAGTACAAGCAGATATGCCGGTACCTGCGCGTAAACTAGAAGCGGAAGTGTGGTTTAGACAAAGCTTTGTGTGGGTTTTTTATGTGTGCAGACCATCTTGTGGTGGGCACGGCTACACAAGCCTCCTCCCCTCCAATTCCGACAGCTACAGCGCCCCTTCCCCTCCCCCAGGTAATATCCGTGTTTTACTCATCACCCGAAGAGCGGTAAGATCAAAGTGATCAAGGACTTCACACTCCGATGCTGATGATGTCTGTCCTGGGGAAGAGTGCTTTCCAGATGGGTATAGCCACTGCCGCAGACCTTCCCTGGTGGCTTCATGTAGGTAGATAATTTCCGACTGATAATTTCTAATAGGAAATAAGTGGTACAGATACGTTTTGTGCCTCTACCCCACCCCCCAGCCCCAGTCCATCTTGGAAATACGAAAACTTCCAGACATCTGCACATTTATGAACTGTTCATCAGTTCAAATATAAATTTGTTACAAGTATTAAATGTGCGTTTTGCTTTAAAACATAATTTAATAGGTCTGGAAGGGTCGTTGGTGATAATCTAAATTTCATTCTCATCACCCATGAGAGAAAAATGGATGAAGAATGGAAGCATTCTGGGTAAGCTATGCGACAAACACATTTGTTTATAGAGTTCATGTAAATTTAAAACAAGGGAACTGGACCAAGCTAGAACAGGACAAAGACGAAGACAATGTGGATAGCAGGAAAATCCATTTTCCTGCTATCCAGCCTACGGGCCACATCTACTGCAGCTAAGTCTTTTTCTTTTTCTTTTCGTTTTTTTTTTGTCGTTTTTGTGTCGTCCTGATGAAGGGGTAGTGCCTCAAAATCACCTAGATTGTCTTCGTCTTTGTCCTGTTCTAGCTTGGTCCAGTTCTCTTGTTTTAAATTTAATTTAGATTTTCCTCCAAGCGGCAGTCACTTGTTTTTCTTTTAGAGTTCATGTATTCAAATAGGTCTCTGAGCCATAGATTTAAAGCTATTTTCTCCCGTTGCACTTCTGCTGCATGCGAACGAAGAATAAAAAAAAAACCCCACGGGATTCCTTGCAATCGAGATAAGCACCTCATATTCTTCTTTCCTTCTTCGTTTTTAAGCTGGACCAGGAGGAGGTAACAATGACAACAGGAAGTAAGAATCACTTCCTCCTAACCAGAACTTCGTTCCCCAAGAACGTCATTTTCGCTCAACCGATGGGCGGCCTGCACCTGCTTTTTTCATTCACCTCGTCTCGAGTTCGTCTCCGCTGCTGTGTGTGTGGGTTTTTTGTTTTTTTTTTACCAGTTGCTACCGACTGCCGCCGCACAACTCACCATGATGCTCTTACAAGCAGGCAGCCGCGGCTTAGCTCGCGGAACTGAGAATGCTCATGCGTGGTGAAAATTAAATGACTACTTCGCGAAACAGGAAACCGGCGAAAATGGAAAAACTGTTATCTAACCCACTCTCATTTTTATTCATTTTGTAAAAATAAAAATTGTCCATATACCTGTTCCTAAATTTCTAACAGTTTGGTTTTATATTCAGTAAATCGTTCATGTTGCGATGTTCGCGTTGAGCTCTTAGCATGACACCTCCACGAAGCGATCTGCTGGAGCCTAAACCGATCGCGATCACGTGACAAACCGTCTTTCTCACTGTCCAACAAGGTCGCTAACTGATGGTTTGTGATAGGGTGAGGCTTAACCAACGGCCATAAATACGGATCCTGCTGGTTTAACTGAAGAGTAGACCTAAAAAAAAAACCAGAATACCTGTCCGTGACTAGAAGTGTTTTGGAAACAATTATAGTGTAGGAGAAAGACATCAGTTCCTCCAGACAGAAAACTAAGGTTCTCAAGTTGCAGCAGGCGACCTTCGAATATAGTGACCCGACCAGAATGTATCAGAGCAGCTTGACAGCCTCGACAAAGGCTCGTCATACAGCTATCACGTTGATTTCTTTTCTTATTCATAGAAACTTCCTTGAATTGTTTAATTAATATAGGACTGGATATCTTTATGGATTGAGGTTGCAAAGGTGTTCCAAGCAAGTCAGCTATACTGAACTAAAGTATTTTTTAAAAAAACAAATGGTTAAAAATGAATATTACCAAATATTTGCTTCTTCCAGGCAGCGAGAAGTTCACGAGGAGGTCACGAGGCCGCAGAAAAAACATCAGATGGGGCACAGGCGTTGTCGTGCTCGCGTGTTTACGATGGCCGTGTGTGTTTTTTAAATCATAGCTCGCCTCTGGCGTCACTCCGGGATATGGGGGAACCTTTGGAATAAAGTGTCGCTCCTTTTGTCGTTTTTGCATGTATGCCTGAGGGTGTATGTGGGGAAGTTGAATTTTGTATTAAAAATCTGTATAGTCTGCTGAATATATGGAAGAAATTTTCCTCCTTTCTCTCTCCTCCACGACGTGGTTCCCCCTCCCCCCCCCCCCCCGCGCACACCTCTTCTCCGCCTACTTTCTCTTACTCCGCGCATGCGCATGCGCAAGCGCACGTGTGTGTACGTGAGCGCACTACTAGCTGAAAGAATGAAGACTTGGTCGCAAAACCGACGAAATGAATGCGGGGTAGGGGGAGGGGTGAAATTACTGCATTTCCCTCGTGGAGCTTTTGCAAATCAGTAGTTTCTTAATGTTTGTGGTTAAGTATTAAATTTGAGCTGAACAGTGCGCCTTTCCTTTAACTGGTATTTTTTCAAACTATTTTTTTTTCTTGTGATGTTTATCTGAATCTGCAGGTGATGAAAATGCAAGCGAATATGAATGGAAAGAAAGATGAATTAGAATACGCATTTACTCCCAGGGTGGTTAATGGTCTTGGCAAGCTCAACTTTTCTTGGGGGATGGGGAGGAGGCGTTTCTAACAATCTAAAGCCTCCTTTAGTGCCAGCAGGTGCAAACTATGTAAAAAGCAGGTCAAGATTTCGTGTCGTCGAGAAACGCTGTCTTCTGGAAGTGTTTTGATAACGGTGATAAGAAACGGAAGGAAAATGACGTGAGGGCAGAGTTTTTGAAGTTTGCTAAGGAAAGGAAAGGAAATAAAGGAACAAAGAGAAAGGAAACAAACTTTAAAATGGGAGATAAAGAGAAGCTTCATCGTAAGACTTAATGCAACGATCGCTATGTAACCTTACATCTTTCCTTTGTAAATTTAGTTACTTTTTCTCCCTCTGAAAACGGATTGTAGTGATTTAGAGCAATAGAATAATTACATAGCTTTTAAGTGATTTAGAGCAGTATAATAATATAGCTTGCAGTGATTTAGAGCAAATTAATTAATAGTTTGTTGTGATTTAGAGCAATATATAATGGGGAATAATAATAATATAGACTGCAAACGCTAATTAAATGGAAACGATTTTTAAATAACTTAAAAAATTGTACATTATATGTGACGCACATATGGATGGATGTGAAGGACAGATGGATGGGTGTGACGGACAGATGGATGGGTGTGACGGACAGATGGATGGATGGGTGTGACGGACAGATGGATGGATGGATGTGACGGACAGATGGATGAATACAGATGAAGCTGCATGCTAGCGCTTTCGTTAAAAAAAAGTTAAAGCCGCCCAGCTCTCATCTTCATTGTGATCATGACACAGTAAAAGACGGAATATACAGCTATGGGACATTATGGAACCACAGCACAGCTCCTTGAATACTCGAAAAAGCATGTATCTACGACCTGGTCCCAGCTGGAGTCGGTTGGTTGAATTTCGCATTTCTTTTTCTCGCTTACCACCCTTCTCCTATTCAAGCCAAGCTACTAACCCAAGTCTTGTTAATTTAATCTGCCCCCACCACACTTCAGCAACCCTACGCGCACACTTGATTCTCGCGAAACGATCCTTCAGAAGGTGGAGTAGGGGAGACAAGTCTATCTTCATTTGTCACGGTTAGTTTCCCTTGCACTGTCATGCGCAGATGGGAGGGTGAAAATCTATGGTAATGGCTGTTTCCAGTGATCGGAGCCAGAGGGAACCCGAGCCTACCACTAAATCATCGAAGGGAATTTTCCAGTGCATGGCGCTTTGTCACGTCTGCTCCACGAAACAGTTCTCATCGGCAGTGATCAGGTTACCATGGAATGCGCAGATGCATTGTGTTAACAGAATGCTTGGATTACACGACGCCAGCGTTATGGGAGGGTCCAAAGAAAATTATTTTATCAACCAGTGACGGGCTGAGAACCCAATCTGTGTGTTTACCTAGTCAGTCTTTGACTAATCGTGGGTTTAAAAAAAGAGTTTATCTGTGAGGTGGGTTGGAGTTTTATCTGGAGGAAGAATTATATAACAGTTGGGGAATGGAGGGGGAGAAGGTGGATATAGATCGATCGACCGATTGACGACGATCAACTAGGTTATTGTTTGTGGTTCTGTTCCCTGAGGAAATATATTATTTCATTTTTAAATTGTGTCTATTCCGAGTGTTACGATTTAAGGTTTGGGGGGGGGTGGAGGGGTTAAAAAATAAAGAGGCATATAACAGTGAAGTGACGTCACGGCGGACGGCATTTGTCGCCGTCTTGGGACTGCTGTCATCTTGGCTCTCGCCGACAGGGTTAATCAGCTAAACAGTTACCAGACGTACATCTTGTTGATGCAGGCAGACAAAGAACAGTGACACATTCTCCTTCCCAACATTATGCGCGTGAGTGCGTGCACGAGTCGCGTGTGCCCGCTTGCAACTGTAATCGTCGGGATAAAGTCACAGGTTAGACAACTGTCATTTAAAAGAAGAGCTTTTCACTACAAACATTTTTCGGTTATCGTTCGTCAATGCGGTGAGGGTGGTTGGATATCTGTCCTAAATCTCAAGCGTCATCATAATAGATCTTGATTTGCATACTTTGCAACGTGGGAAGCAGCCTCAAGCAAACCGTTGTGGAGTTCGAGGGAATAGTTGTGATGGGGGGGGGGGGGGGGGGGG
>SMGT01009668.1:373186-388886 GCA_004794575.1 Lanistes nyassanus
CCAGGATCCCATTCTCCCCCGACACGGGTCGCCCTGCACGGCAAACGCAGGGGGTCTGAAGAAGACCGCAGAGAAAGAAGAACCGTGGAGAGAAGATGTGTGTGAGAGAAAGAAGAAAGAACAGGCCAGGGCAGGCAGAGAGACAGCAAAGAAAAAACTGCAGAAAACAGGGTGAGATTGGGGAGGAAAAGAAGAAACGGAAAGGACCAGAGAGGCAGAAAAGGGAAAGCCAAAGAGAAAGGGGTGGGCCAGCTTAGCCACCCAGCCAGAGAAAGGCTGGGTGCTCACCCCCGGCACGTGAAGCCGGGCCCGCGGGGGTCTGGAGGGGAGAGAAAACTGAAGGAAGAACCGACAGACGTGAGATGTATGGTATAAGCCATATTTCCTCCAGATTAGAGAACTTGTTTATAATTCTAGATGGTATAGAACACAATCCTAAGCCCTGTTGTAATATCGTCATCTGGTTTAGAGGCGGACATGCCATCAACGCTGTCAGTTCACAGAATACAAGTTTCCCGATTTAAAAGCACAGATCTGATGCCTCGTCACCTGCGCTGTCGTTGTCCTGCCTGTCTTCCGTGTGAACACTAGTGAGCGGAAGAGGCGTGAACACTAGTGACCGGAAGAGGTGTGAACACTAGTGACCGCAAGAGACTGGTTTGGTCTCGTCTTGTTACACAAACGAACATCAATAAACACAAGACTGGACAAGAAAGTAAACGTAGAGACTAGACACAAAATACAACAAACATATATGATTATGCAGATATTTTTGATTGACAGATCACTCGAATTCTCCTCCTGCTCCCCGCAAAACATAAGACCATCGGCACAATCGAAGAACAAGAAATGTGAAATAGCTACGATAAAATGGTCATTTTTAGGATAAACCTAAACATCAACAAACTAACGCCGATGTTCATGATCAGAAGATATTATGGTTGTGAGGGTAATCTTAGAAAAAAGAAAGGAAAGAAAAACGTGGACAAATAAATAATTTACAAAAAAACTTCAACAGGAAAACAAGCTAGACGTATAAATCTTCGATCCTCATTATCTGCACATATTTCAACACTGGCGCCAGCTCTTTGCCAACTATGCTCGCTGTCTGACGCTGTGCTGACGTCAGAAGTTCCTGCAGTTGTCTCTAATCTGGGGACTGTCCGACTGACTGATACAAGAAATAGCGCGAGCCTTTCTGCCTTGGGCTACATCCTTTCTTCATCTCGGAATCGTACACACTTTTTGGCATTTCGTTTTTGCCGCTGTTCGCTTTTCCGGACATGCTTCCACTTGCATAACTCCTGATAATATATGAGTGTACTGAGTGACTTCTATATTTGTATATTTGCTTGTTTGTACGAGCAAGTTTGAACATGGATGCATTTAGAAAAGGCAGCACGTTGCGCAAAAAAAACCACAAAAAACATTCACAATGCAACAGAGAACGATTATTACCGAAAATGATAAACTAGACGAAATCGTGGCGTAGTTTTATTGCTGCTTTAGCGACATGCTAAGCTACTGTTTGCTGCATGGCTTAACGAAGAATTTTTGTAAAACCGTCTGAAGGAAGTTAGTCTTATCTCGGAGCTGATCTTTCGTGTCTCAGATTCCAGACGGCTGTACCCCTACACTAAAAATATGCGCTTGCACGAAAACACTGTCAGGGTGGATAACTCTATCGTGAACCTTCAAAGACAAACCTATTTTTATGTGGCGAGTACCCGATAGTGGATTCTGAAATAGCTTTCGTTCGATGGGCGGCTTGGCCTGCTTGTCACATGAAAGTTGGTTTTATTAGATGCCTTTAAACTGCCATCGTGTTACGCTGATCTCGTGAAATAGAGACGGACTGGCAAAAAGAAGGAAACTTGTCAGGCAGAACACAGATCAGACATGCATTCGCTTTTCTTTGCACAAGAGTATCTTTGAAGCTAATTTCATGCGTGAGTCCAGTCCTTTTGAAAAGTTGTGTTTGAATTTGTCTGTTTAGCTGTATTTAGTTTTCTTTGTTCTGGACAAAACAGCTGGACCTTGTTCCTAGACGCAGTGGAAGTTATTGTTAAAGGGAAACTTAACCCTAGACTCAACTTGAGATGAATTCATAGATATTGATATTGTGAGTCTTGTCAGCCACAAATTTCAA
This sequence comes from Lanistes nyassanus, assembly GCA_004794575.1. Classification (NCBI taxonomy): domain Eukaryota; kingdom Metazoa; phylum Mollusca; class Gastropoda; order Architaenioglossa; family Ampullariidae; genus Lanistes; species Lanistes nyassanus. Next base: position 375,336 of record SMGT01009668.1, read on the forward strand.
GCTGTATCGGTACTGTTTCCATACAATCCAAGTTTTAATTTCGGTAAATAGTGGTACATGGGCGTCGCCATGTTGTGGTACTCTTTCGCGAATGAAAGCGAAATATCGCTGCTGTCGTCTGGTCTGGTGACGTCAGTTCCCCAGAAGCATTCTTCAACAACATGCCACAGTGAAAAGGGTTCGGCTGTTTCAACGAACAGTGCAAATCGTTTAATGTAGACGGAAGCCACAAAAGCTTTTTGGAAATTCCGAATCCAGCAAAATCAAAAGATTTGTATGCACTATGTAAAAAGTTGCTTGAAAATGTAAAGAACGCCAAGTTGGCTCGTCGTGCGTAAGAGTATAAATAGCACAAATCGCACCTCGTGTGCGAGGACCATTTTACGAGGGAGTGCTTTGAAGGCACCTACGAAAATGATGTGGCTGCTTCGCTTGGCTTCAAGACTTTGAAGAAAAAGTTAAAGAAAGGAGCCATTCTGACAATTATCAATACAAAGTGTGCAAATGAAAAAGGCATTGCAGTAAGGCAAGACCGGACGGGAGCTGAGCCTGAGATCGACAACAGACGATTACAGCTGAGAGCGAAAAGACAGACAGCGCGGTTAAAATAAAAAAATGGTAATGATATAAAATATTACGATTTTTTTAAATCATGATATAATTTGTATGAAGTGTTATTTATTTTATTTAAGTAAATATAGAAAATACTTAAATAGGTATATACAAATAGTGCATACAGTATGGTTGATTTTTTAAAATGTACCATATGTATGGCCTACAAGGCCTTTATAGCAATACAAAGTACTTGAAAACAAACGCATGTATATGCATGCATGTGTGAATGGACACACCGTACACACAATAAAGGACACCTATGTAAATATACTAGTCACAACAGCACTCGTCGTCTTACTCAGTATCGGTACTTTCCGTGTTTTGTAGTTCTTCATCCGTGTTCTGGGTCACAAGTGTAAGCTACAACTCCCAGATCCATAACGGAAATTATCTTGCGACTGTTCGCGATGTCACTAACAAAAGCTTCTGCCCGGTATCTGTGACGATGCTGCTTTGAGCTCTGTCCGCTGCGTGCTGCAGTAGCTTTCTCCCTGCCTGTGGGTAACTGACGTCACTCATCAAGGCAACATGGCGGCTTCCATGTAAGGCCGATGAGCGGCATTAAAAGCTGGGTTGTAAGTGAACAGTTCTTTTGTAGCTTGAAATTTAGGGTTAAAAAGATTCACAACATCAATATTCATTAATTCAAGACAGGTTACTTCTAAGGTTAAGTTTCCCTTTAAGACCCTTACTCAAATACAAGCACTACGATCAATTGCAAACCCTGAAGATCAGACATTTAAAAATACTTATAGTCGATAGCTGACTTTATCTTAATCTTTTATACATTATGGAATTCAGTCGGATCTGGCCGCATTTCGTGCGTAGCAATCGAACTTCTTTGCAACCGACATCGTTCCAAGTCGGCAGTTTCTCCGCTTCTTTGCTCACTCGTCGCACAGCAACGATCTTTGACTGCACAGAATTTTCGCCGTTTTTCGGGTCTCATTTAGTAACATCTTTCGCCACGTTCAGATTGAGACGCGAATAAAAGCTACCCCCCTCACCTCTCCCTTAACTAGAAAGAAATTGTTTAAACTCTCGCCACACGTGAAGCGCCAAAACCGTTCCGACAATTTTCGTTTGCTTATCGTCACTCGCTCCGCTGTACACGTACTGCGCTCTAATCTTCTTTTACCACCTTCCTCCCCAGTCAGAAACTGCATGTGGGAAAGAGCCACCAAAAGGCGTAAGATTTGTAAACACGTGTCCTGATTGAGATGCTTGAAATTCCGTTCTCAGATCTGGCACAAGCTAAGCTGTGCGCCCTGGTCAAATTTTTTAAATATTTTTTGTATTGTGGGGTCTGCCTGGGGGTTATCAGAAGATGTCGTGGGTTTTGTTTGCTTTAATTCCGGCCAGAAATGAGAACTCATTTCATAAAATGTCTCGATGACACACTAGTAAACTCGCCTCCCATTTCGCGTTTGCTAGTTTAACGGTTGCATATGCGTCGTACGACCCCTGGAAGTGGGAAGTGCGTGCGTGTTTGGGTCGGTGAGTTGGTAGGTGGGCGTATGTTTCGCGCGATGGAGAAAGCAAGCATTTCACAGCTAAACCCAAGGGACTGTGACTGCAACGTCAAGAGACAAATCAACACAAAGATCGTTTTCACTTGAGCCAAGCAGGGGTTTACTTTAGGTTTATCGCACATCTGCCCTCGCCAAACACCAGATATACACTTGGTTCGTCGCAGATCGGCCCTCCCCATGCAGCTGTTTAGTCTCGGTTTATCGCATATTTGCCCTCGCCAAACAGCTCGACGTATTCTCTGCTCAGCGGAGATCGGAAGTGGGTTTACTTTTACTTGATCTTAGTCTGTCGCAAGAAAAGATTTTCTTTGCTGCGCAGCGTGGCAGCGATCTCCACTGACAGGCACAACCAGCAGTTCCCAAACCGCACTGAAATGTTCGTTTACGCGCATAAAAGGCGAATTTCGCGCACTGTTAGTGAGGCTGTGGGAAGGTGTCTTGTCACCGCACACAAGCAAACAGACCAAACAAGACTGTCTTCGCAAACATTGTCGTCGTGGGGTTTGATGCGCGGATGTGACTCGACGTCACTTGCAACTAACGCAACGCGTTTCTGGTTTTTGACGTGTGACAAGGAACGCCCCAATTATGGAGTGAATCCAATGATGAAACGATAATGCATTGTGGCAAACAGAAACCGCTAACCTCAATGCTTTCTACAGATTTTGCTTTCAGAAACGTATCACAAATTTATGATATAACATAGGCTAATGCCAAAATATAATCCAGCCAGCCGACACATTTGAAACTGAGCAGCAAACACATGGTGAGAGGGCTGGCCTACGAACCAGAAGGCCCTGGTTCGATATCCATGCACCGCACCACACTTCTCCAGCTGACCCAGCTGGAATGGGTAGCTGACCCGTGAGTCAGGAAAGGTAAGGCAGCTAGGGAGAGGAGATTGGCATCGCCCTCACTATGCTGGCTCACAGAAAAGTGATGGTATCAAACACCCCACTCCCCTATGACCTTACTGTCACGCGACATTTTACCTTTTAAAAGAAATTTATTTTATGGAACTAAATCATCGCTGGGTCTATTTTATGGTCTGGGTGTTATGTTTCTAGAAGGTAAAGGGACCAAGCAGCTAACCCCACGTTTGATTTCCAGCCCTTGAAGTTTGCCCTGTGGTGAATGGAGGAAGAAAGGTAAAGGGTCTATAAGGAATTACACTGCATTAATTATACCTCTCTCTGAGTGCATGCATTTTCTTTCTTTTCATCTTATAGGCTTCTCGTTTGTCTAATATCCACGTGTAAATTCCTCTAGATATTCGTGATAGAGGCCCTGTCGGGGTTCGGGTCACCAAGCAGGGCATTTTGTGGAAGAATGGGAGAGTAACGCCACAGACCACGCATCTAGATAAAGCACAGATGGAAGAAGAAGAAATATTCTAGCACCCTCCTAAAAGTGAAAAGAGAATGCTGTCGAAACTGTGCTGCGTTGTTATCTCCGAAAGAGGTTATTATGGCCAATATTTCGTCTGGCCTGTCCTATTATCTATTCATTCGCTTACACAGATCTGTCTTGTAAATATTCGGCTATAAATTGTCAAATGCAGAAAATGTAAGGAATGTTACTGACTGTTTTCCACTGGGCTTTCTTTGAAATTTCTACAAGGAACTGCAATAGCCAATAACGTCCTTAGTTTCTATGCCAGATTTTATTTTTCATTTTCTTACAGGGATTTCTATTGAATTCCTCAGTTAATATCCCCTGATCCTCTTTTTTCATTCAAAAAAAGACTTTCTTTGTCCTCTAAACATTATAGCAGAAAATTGTGTCCTTGATGCTTAGGTAGGGTAGGCTATTTTAGGACAACTCGCGGTGATTTGGCACAAAAGGCTACGGGATCTGTCCCTATTCTAGGCCCTGAAGGAACCACCATAATGACTGTAGTAAAAGGGTCAGGGGAGGCCGAAAGAAGCCTGCATGATGCTTAACTCCAGGAAATAATCTTGCAGGGGCGAATTATGCCCCCCGAGCAAAGAGAGAGAGGTGAACATTGGTTTATGGTTTTGTGTTGGCAATTAGAAAAAGCCAAGTTACATTCGACCAGTCCTCACTGGCACTGAGGTGTACACTGTGTTACTTTTTTCTTCTCCCCCCTCCCCCCTTCAAGACCCGCCCCTGCCTTACAAGATTAGGAGGGGGAAAAGACCTCGTGTGACGTCCTCGCCGGTGGGGGTGGTGAGAAGGAAGAGGCAGGTGTCAGGAAGCAGGATCGCTGCAGCAGAGCAGCTAGTGTTTTATTGCTCGTTTTGCGTTCGCAACAGATGTCGTAAAAGGAAAATCTTTTTCTGGCAAACACTAAAACGCGTTGTGGGTAGACAGACAAGCGACCTAGTTCGCTTTCCTCAAAGCTTCAGCGTCATTACCCAATTGTGACGTAGAAGTGTGTTATATAGGAAAGTTCCAAAATTATAACTAGCCCGACTGTTATTAATTTTAAAATTTACCAACCCATTGAAGTTTTCACTGGCAAAGATTTAGCTCTCTCTCTCTCTCTCTCTCTCTTCTCTCTCTCTCTCTCTTTCTCCTCTCTCTTTCTCTCTGTACGATTGCAGCAGTCGCAGAAAATCGATAGCCCAACGGTATAGTGTAATGACCCAGAAAATTTTCTATTGGCCTGGGGCCACCGGACTAACGTATTCCCCATAGCTTATTTAAATCTTTGTAATGTAGTGTAGCTAGCAATACTACTTAGAACTTAAATTCTGGATACGACAAAAAACGAACATCTTAAAACGAAAATAATTGTAACTACAAGACACGTCAAAGAAACGGGTCCATATTTCGTGAAGATCATCTCAAAACGTCAACAGTTTGAGATCGTTTTCTGCCATGTTTTGCGTTATTTTTGTTGTGCTCAGCTTCGCTGTTGGACAATCCTTTAAGACTTGAAGAAGTGACGTGTGAAAGAATTTAATTTGTCGTTAGGGAGGGTCATTTCACGACAAAAACTTCAACCTGTCGTCGATGAAATCTAAATTTCCCCGAATGTTTTAAGGCGTATTGGAGGAATAATTGTTTAATATGCATCGCCTAAAGTATTTTTTTTAGCAGGGTCTGTTTAATTTTTGACATTCTTGCAATTGTAAAAGATCCAGAAATAGAATATCGTACTCACTGCTGCTTTGGCCTGACTGGAATTAATCAGAAGAAGAACCCGAAGCGTCCTAAATTCGCGTTTAATTACTAACGAAGATCAGTACGTGAGATCGAAAAGACGATAAGTAATTCCAACAAGAAGTACTGGCAGCGATAGGGTCTATAGGGTCTATAGCAAGGGTATGTAGGGTCTATAGCAAGACGATAGGGTCATCTTGCTTCGGTATCGCTCTTCAACGGAAATTTACGCACGAAAGAAACTCGATATCTCTCCAGTTAGCATCCATATTCAATCCAAGAACGATCTCGAATTATATAAAGCCTGTGAGATTCTTGGAGCCGAACACTTCGTGTTAAGTTTCGACTTCAAGAATAAACCCAGGCTGGAGAACAGCCAGCAAGGACCCAGGGACGGAAATATCAGACATAATAATGGTAACAAAATGAACATAGAGCTGGACAACTCCTAAAGAAGTTACTTGACAGGTGACCTTACTATCATTCATGACAAAATATCGAAACTATTTCATGAAGATAAGGTCAAATCAATATATTGTAAAATAAAATTATTCAAACCATTTTTTGGTTTTGACAATTTGCTGTTTCCTTGGGAAGGACACAATATAGCAAGTTTCGTTTGAGTGTTTTTTAAGTGAGTGAGTTAGCGAGTGACTCAGAGAAGAAAACGATTTCAAAGATGTCTTACTTCAGCATCAGCGCGAGCCCGTTGGCCTTCTTGTCCTGGCTGACGATAGCCCAGCTCTCACGTATGGCAGTACGGTCACGTGACCCGAGGCCTGTCACAGGGTCACGCTCTGTGACGTCCTCCGTGGCGGTCTCCCTGTCAGTACTCTCCATGTCAAGGTGAGCCGCTCTGACAACAGAAGCCAGCCTCACGCTAATAAGTACAGCAGTACTCGCATACTCATAAGTACAGCAGTACTCGCATGCTAATAAATACAGCAATACTCGCATACTAATAAGTACAGCACTACTTCAGCCCATTTTCAAAACTGACGAGCGGTACTTATTTTGTGCGTGTTTGCGTGCGTGCGTGCGTGCGTGCGTGCGTGCATGCGTGCGAGAAAGAGAAATTTCTACAATACTCAAGAACTGCAGTTGTTGTGGCTTCAGTCTAATGGCCTTTCTTAACCTGATAAATGGACATTTTAGTTCGCCAAACCTGTTCGCTCCACTTTCCAGGAATCTTCTCGAAAAGCACTTTTCCAGCAAAGATGACAAACGTTTTGAGACAGAAGGAAAGTAGCTCAGGTAGACTCCATAGGCATATGGTAATGCATATTTTCCAATACTCTGACAGGTCTCCAATTTCTTTGAATCTGTCTTACAGGTTTCTGGAAGAGCAGCAAACTTGTGCTTGTCAGCTGCGCTTACACATTCAAGGCATGTGAAGTTTCTGTGATCTTTATCCGATTCTGGGATCTTTATCCGACGTTCCCACTCGCAGCAGCATTGATTTAGCGATGGTGATGTATCCCGATAGACTTCGAAAAGTGTACGGGTGTATCTGCATGCACCCAGGCAAGACAATAAAAAGAGAATAATCCTAGTGCTCCATGTGGCGTGTTCGCACTCAGGAGTCAGACTGCTACGGTAGGCATGCACGTGAAAACCGCAACAAGTGAGAGTCGTGTCTGTCGCCTGGGCTCGTGAATGAAACACGATGTCGCTCAGCAGGTTATACAAGCTACGTGTGCATGCTTGCCTGCGTGCGCGCGTGCGTGTGTGTGTGTGCGCGCGTGCGTGTGTGTGTGCGCGCGCGCGCGTGTGTGTGAAAAGAGCGAAAGCGAAGAGAAAGAGAGAAACAAAGAAGTAAAAAGACAAACGGACGACAGATGAAGGAGGAGAGCGTATGATCGTAGCGTTAATATGGACATAAGGCGGCCACCGATTAAACAGGAGTCAATAACTGCTTGTTCCACTTTCCAGCAAGTGGCGAATAAAGAAGCAGAGAAGTTTAAAGGCACCTTCTTTAAACACGCGCGCGCGCGCACACACACACATGCGGCACGCGGATGGTTAGGGAAACAGTGAAGTGGCAGCCTATTCCAAAAAAAAAAAAAGGTTGCACACCCGTGCAGTATGGGCACGTGTTACTTGGTTTCTATGTATACAAGGGCAAGTAAATAAAAACAAACGAAAACAAAACCCAGAAGAAAAACAAAGCAAAGCGTTCATGTAAAATATACGGAAGGAATATCAGTGTAAAGCAACAGGACCGGGACTTTGTTTTTCAGACACCTGCTGTTCCTGTAGGGTATCCCCATAGAGTATAATCTGACGTACTTGACTACATCCAGGACCGGACTTTAATTATAGGTCAAGCCACCAGATGACTTGTACACAGCGCAACTTATGGTAACAGTGAACAGACTAGTCCGTGGGGGTTGATAGATGAGTTAATGATACTGGTTTCCCCAAAATTGATATAAAAAGTTTATAACTATATAAGATATAGTTTGTGAGCAGGAACTTTTTTTAAAACATGCACAAATCTAAGCGAGGTAAGGTGGTTTCCCCATATATCTCAGCCCCTCCAGTGCAAAGAGCTAATCTAACTTACTGTCCTTATTTTAAGGCAAAAACTTGGAAATACGTGCGTTTGCGGTTGCAGAAAGGGAAAAGCAAACAAATAAACAAACAACAAAAGCACCACGTTTCATCAGAATTAACTGATGTCATTTTAAGATGTTCAAGTTTAGTCTAGCAGACAAAGATAAGGTTTCATCAAAATAATGCAAATTATAAGTGATTCATTAGAATCATGTATCATGTACGAGAGGTTTCGTCACAGTTATATAAGTTATAAGTAATTCATTAGAATCATATATTATGTACGAGAGCTTTTATCACAATTATATAAATTATAAGTGATTCATTAGAATCATGTATCATGTACAAGGGGCTAGAAGAAAGTAATTTTTCATCACAATTATGTAAAACAGAGTTTTCATTACAATCGCGTATCGTGTACAACAGTCCGGAAAGTGGGGTTTCACCATAATCGTTTAAATACATAAGTTTTCATCAAGATCATGTATGTACTTGTACATGATTACGGTGAATAAAATAGTAATGTTTCCTCAGAGTCATGTAAATAGTCTATTTTCATCGGGATCACAGACGTCCTCACAGACGTCCTTCTGGGACTCTTTTTTTAGTTGCCATTTTTCCTCGCGTGCAGAATAAAAGACATTCATCTGCTAGCCACCAAGTCATTTCATAAACGTGTCAGCTCAGACACAACACTTGCCACACTGAGGTCAGAAAATTCATCAATGAAATTTGAAAACACTCGTTTGTTATGCCAGGCGAAAAGTAGCTGTCCTTGATCCCACACTGGCATCCTCCCTGCCCCCCCCCCCCCCCCCCCCCCCCCCCCCCCCCCCACACACACAGGGTGAACAGCCTGAAGAATGAACCACGGGCTCAACTGCCATTTCGGTAGAACACGCGCCTGCGAGTGTTACTTTCAGCACACACTCAGCTTGAGTAGCAGACGACAAGAGAAAATAAACGGGAACGAAGAAAATATGCTACTAATGTGGATACCTCACAGATGTTCGATAAACTTTGCACCCAGAAGTATATTAGCAGGTGCAAGATAATTTGTCCTGACGTGCCAGGAAAGTGATCCAAACAGCTGGACTGCGTTCTGTTTTATTTCTGTCAGATCACTTTCAAAACCCAGGCAGGTTTGTTGCTTTCGACACCACAGTCTCTGATAGACTTCCTTGACAACGCGAGGATTACGTCATTTGCTTATAGAGGGGAGAAGAAGATAGGATGGTCTGAATTTAAAGTAAAAAGTGTTTCATCAACAAAGAGAACATCAACATTTTAAACATTATTTTAAGCTTAACTGATTTAGCAACATTGTGGATTTAAAAAACAATAAATGAAAAGTGTGCATACATTTCGTTATAATTTCACGAAATTTTAAAGAATATGTCTGCATTCATTTAAACAAAATTGTTGTGCAGATGCACTAATGTGAGAGTTGGAGGGAGGGCTGGAGGGAGAAGAGAAGGGATAAGGTATAGAGGGAAGGAGGAGAGAAAGAACAAAGAGAAAGTTAAAGGCAGCCAGGCTATTTTAGACAAAAGGGCAGTAGCTGAATGGGTAATCCTTCGTTGCATTTGTTCATTACTATAAATCATTTTCCACACGGGACTATAAACTGTGAAGGTAACAGCATTCAAAGATAACGTGTTTTCCGCGACGCAGACTTTTGCTTGTCAGTTGGTTTCCACTTTTTTCTTTACTCATGCAGAAACCGTAAGTTTAGACAAAAAACAAATTTGTAGATACCAGTGTAATGTGATTCTTAAAGACATTTTTGTTATTCAGTTCTAGGTTGTGGGAAACGGTTATGAAGCAGGACAGGAAACACCCTGAGACTGAAATTTCGCACTCTGATCGCATCCAGAAAAGCAAGATAACAGAGAAAATTAACGTACGCTTATCTCGATACAACTGAGCCAAGAATTCTGTGGGAAACCGCTCTAAACGGCGTATTGAACTAAGTCATTCTCTGCAGCTTTTCTATCGCTTTCCCCCAATCTCTTTTCCCTTCACTCCGGGCTACCTCCCACCCCACCCCCACGCCTCTAAGGCCACATAGCAAATATTTGCAATGATTCTCCCTGCACCCTCTCCTGTGCACTTGCGCTTTGGCGTAAAACCCTTTCTGTCTTTTTTGTTTCGCTCTCTCTCTCTCTGCCCTATTTTTGTCGCGCTCCCCTCGTGTCTCATCCTTTCTCTCTCTCGCCCATGGTGTGTGTGTGTGTGCCGGGTGTGTGCGTATGCACGCTGCATGACTGTATTACATATACATAAGCTAAGCATAAACAGCTGGACACCTGATTATTCTTTAAATTTCCTATAAACAAGGCTTTTCCGTGACCTGTTTTCAGGTAGTAACTGGGGTGGAGGGGGGAGCACCACCTTGCGTGAGCCAGCATCGGGATGGCGGTGCCCATCTCTCCCTCGCTGCTTTTACTTCCCCTACTCAGGGTACCCATTCCCTCCTGGATAAACTGGAAGTGTGGTGCGGTGCATGGGTATCGAACCAGTGCCTTCGGGTTCCAAAGACAGCGCTCTAACCATTCGGCCGTCCCTTTTCCCTGAATTTCCGATACAAACCGCCATAAAAGGAAAGGAACAGCTTTATACACTCAAAAGGGAGACGCTGAAAAAAATGTAGTCTGTGACTACGAGTTTACTGTGCCACAATACCATAGGGTCTTTCTTAACTGGTAGAACGTGCGTCGTAGTTCGACGAACCTGACCATGTGTACCCGCGCTAGACAACGAACCAGAGAGCACATTCACCCTGTTAAGAAAGGCCCTGAAGCAGCTTAATCAAGTCAAACCGATGGCAATAACAATTTTAAGTTCCTTGGCGTGTCTCGATCATTTTCAACTCCCGCAGGCCAAGACACATGTGTTAGCCCTCTTGCAGACGTGCATGAAGGCCAACCTAATTCATATCGTTTCATCACGATCATACTGACGCAAATGTGACATGACAAAAGTAGAATGTTCTTTACCTGTGGGCCCGTCGGGGCAGAGCTACAGAATCTACTCTATCAAGGGACACAACTGCTAGATGGATATTTCGTCATAAGAGTGTGTATTAAGAAACGCTGGTGGGACAGAATGCTGTTTTGGGCGTAGTGCCTTGTAAACATCGCTCGTTCTTTGTATAAATCGACGGAAGGTCGTAAACATGTGGTCGTAAGATTTGTTTATAGTAAGCGCCCCATCTCTCCCAATATGCTTGTGTTTTTCAATCCGGAAGACGGACGGACGCACAGACCGGCAAACAGAGTTAGACAGGTAGCCAGGTAGGCAGGCAGGCAGGTGGATAAGAAGCAGACAAGTCAAAGTAGAAAACGTGAAAAAAAAACTGCTTGGATGTCATTACAGCCTTTGGCGTCTTCAAGATGGAATTAAATCATGCCCTCGAGATTGTTTTGACATTCACGTCCTCAGAATACCTAGATGACAAAACGTCTGTTAAAACCCAGCTGAGCTGTTAAATTTTCGTTAGCTTCAAAGAAGAATACATTATCTATATGTGTGAGCGAATGTTCTTTGATACCTCTTATCACACTACATGATACAAAAGACAGCAGAAAGCTTCAACAGATGGAAAACACACCGAAATGTGGGTGTGAAATTTTGCAGTCAGCCGTCATAAGCGCGCAATCTTACCAGGAAAGCGGGCTTATGGCATTTCAGAAACACTTTTCATCCATTTCTCCCTCTCTCTGTCTCTCTTTCTCTTTGGCTGTCTCTCTCTCTCTTTGTCTGTCTGTCTCTCTTTGTCTCTCTCTCTCTCTCAACGGATACAGGGCTGGCTGCTTGGAAGCTTGCCTTTCTGCGAAAGCTTCCGGCTCTCTCTCTCTCTCTCTCGCGACCGAATAATTTACTAGCGGCTTCTGGTGCGGACAGGAAGACACGTCATCATCCCAATGGGCGTTTCTCGATCAACACTTCTGATGCTGGAGAACAGCAGGGCCACCTCAGGAAGACCGATTCTGCGATCCCCAGGTGGTGCGTGTCTAATGCAATTAGAAATAGGTACTGAAGCAGACTGTGTCACACGCAGGGTCTACGGGTTGTCTGGGTGATTGTAGGTCAGGTGCACTCTGTACTGCGGGCCAAGTCTTTGGTGCCTTGTTCCAGACAGTGACTGATGGTTCTAATCCCAGAATAAATCCCTGGAGAATTTTTCATTGTGTCAAGATAGTCCTTTGCTGCAGCTGTAGCAGTGCTGATGTCATGGAGACGTGCCATGTAACTACAGACGCGTTAGTGAATAGGCTAGTTAGACCTGAGCGATGACGAAGCGCTAAATTTAGAACGCTGAGCGTCAGTCAACCTGAAAGTTTGGGGAAGATGCGCTCAGTTTGAAAGTTAGTTGACTGTCGACGATGAGACAAGTGCAGACGGCATGAAGGACAGTGACGTAGCGAGAGAAGGACGGAGTAATACGAGTGCCAACATACCGCAGCAGATCCCTTCATCTTCACTAGGAGGCCGGCGGAGAATCGGCCTGGTTTTTGGTGTGAACCCTTCTGCCCAGACGGAAGGTACGCCAAACCACTCCACGGGAGTTTTTCTATTTTGTAGCCCATCTTTATTTTGCAAGAATACTAATGAATACTCTGAATACTAATGTGTGTGCCTAAAGTTTTTCTTTCTGTGTGTTTTTTCGAGGCTAGTTAAAGTCAATGCCTCCTGGTGAAGTGTCTGAACCCCGAGTGATGGAATATGTTAAGGTAGATGCGGAGTGTGACAGGGCAGCTGCGACCTCCGTGCAAGTGCCATGTGTTCCAGCTGACAGATTCAGCTGGGGCAACCCTAGAAATTGTTGTGGCTAGAGCGTAGAGGAGACGAATTCCCCCCAAGTGAGAGATATCTAGTCTGATTGTCTCTGTTAGTGATACTTGATACCTAGGCTGAGTGCATCCCCTAAAAGAACTTTGAGGACTGACTGAGAAAGTAGTGCTTTCCATGGCTACGAACTGCTTTACGTTAGGGTAATGCGTCCCAGCAGAGTGGCGCAACGATATGTGACCTGTCTGGATACGCACTATAAATAGCGATTGAGCTGGAACTGGTTGACTTTTTTGGATGTTGGACCCTATAGGCTTTGTGCCTATAAAGCCTGAGATACTAGAGATTACGGTGCTTGTGCTTGTGCTTGTGCTTGTGAGGAGTCGTAGATAAGACGAACACGCCCCACACGCCCTTGGTCGCTTGGTGAGAGTAGGGTAGTAACCGAGTGGAATGTGATGGTGGCCCGTGCTCTCTCGCCTCTCCCTCCCTCTGCGTGTGTGCGCGCGCGTGCGTGCGTTCGCAACTGTGCCTGAGAGAAAAAGAGAGAGGAAAAAAGAGATAAGTAAGAGGGATGGAGGAAAAGAAAGAATCCACAAAAGGAATGTCCGTATCCTTCTGATCGACACACAGTGGGACGTAAGGTTCCTCTTCAAGAATTCCGATTTCCTGCTAGAACACCCCATCCTCTACAACCTTATTCTCCCTAAACTGTTCTCAAATGCCGCCGGGCAGAAGAACTTGACACTGCTGACATCCTAATGGGACCACCAAAAAATCCATGTTTCTTGAAAGGGATCAGAGTACTAGACCTGTCAGATTGTTTAATGACATAAATATTTTTAGTACCTTTTACTCTTACAGCATCCCTTTCCCTCCACTGACCCCTAACACGGCCTTATAATTCAACCCCCCCCCCCCCCCC